>PVJX010008746.1:0-63984 GCA_004027295.1 Dolichotis patagonum
TAGCAATAAATAAACTGGACAGAACTGGGTGATTATCTTATTAAGTTAAACAGTACAATATTTCAAAGACAAATATCACATATTGTCTTTCATATGTGGAATCTAAAAAAGGAAATATGACATTAAATTAGAAGAAAGAACATCAGTAAAGAGGAAAAGAATAAGAATGGGAAAGGGGAAAAGGAAGGGAAGGTAGTGACTGAGGGAAGAAATACTGAAAGAATTTTATATGCATGCATGAATATTCCAAATTTATTTTTGTAAATAATATGCACTAATTATAATTTTAACTTTATAATATTATATATTCTTTAGGAATATTATCAAATTTAAGGAACACTCAGCCATAAAACCTAATGAAATGTAGACTAGTTGTCAACGATAAATGAGTATTTTAACCTACTGAATTCCTTGCTATGTGTTAAGCAGAAATAGTTAGCTGATACATTTCCAAAATGAATTCACTTCAACTTTCTTATAATTGTCATATGTTTACTTTTTGGTAATACCCACATCATTTTTGACTGTTCCCTTCTTTGCCCAACAATACGCATACACGCCACTCATAAGCAGTAGCAATTCTTCCTTCACAATCTCTCTTAAACTAATTTACTCCCACTGTCTTTCCAACTTTTATTATATTTAGCTTATTCCTTGTTTCACTAATCCTGTCTCTACTCACTTCCCCCTACCTAATATCATCCTTTCATTTGTGTAAGAAACTTTCTTAAAACACGGACTGCATCTTGCATCTATCAAACCTAAATGCCTATCTGCAAGCCAAAAACTTGGCTTGAGTTGGGAAGTCTGTGCTAACTAATCTCAATATGTTGTTCAGTTTTTATTTTTCAGGCACACTCCAATTATTTTACAAATCGCTACATGATTTCCAACTATGCATATTCTTTTCCTCTGGGTTTAATCTTTTCTCTATGTAGAACTGTACCGTCTAACAGAATAATCATTGCACACATGTAGTTATATAAATGAGTTAAAACACAAATTAAAATTTACTTTCCTCATGCTAACTATAATTCAAGTGTTCATGGTCATGCATACCTAGTGGCTACTGTATTGAATAATATAGTATATTAAATATCTAGCAGAAAATTCTATAATCTACATTTTGTCCCCCGTAGTAATAATTATTCTAATGAGATAAGCAGGCAGAATGTAAACCTCAAACTCCTATTTGTTTACTATTTCATGCTCATGCCATTTTTCCAGTGGCAAAAATATGGATGGAATGGTGTATCTATTCATGTATTTCTGTATGTATGCATATATACACATCTACAGGTGCATATAAACTGCTTCATAATATTTGTAAAATGTGCATACAGTGGGACCTGAGATCACAAATGCTTTAAGTTGCACACAATTTGGTTCACACAGAAGCATTTGCTAAAGTTGGTTTCTGTTTATGAACTCTGCATGGTGTGGTGAACTGGACCATGGCCATCTTTACCATAGGAACATGACAATGGCCAACTTTTCTAGAATCACGGGATATACTAAGTTCACAGACTGAGGTAGCTCTGTATTAATGTTAAAATACAATAGTGCTTTGATACACAAGTGTTTCTGTTCACAAGCAATTTGGTTCCAAGGCTCTCTTTCATGGAATGGCTGCATGTGGTGTTCACACTCAGCATGAAGAAGTGTCTTTCTGACAACCAACTGCCTGAAGGTGTCTTGTTATAGCAGGTAAAGGTGCTCTGACATACTCTGTGGCCTTGATAGGTGATATCTACTCTGAGTATGGCTTTATAAAGATCAAGATCCCCCCCACAGGATAGCTCTTTATAGTCCATAGACCAGGAAGTGATCTTCAACATCAAAAGACTATGCACAAAAGCACTCTTCACAGGGTGTTTTAATGTCATTGAAGAGATGTCCTTGACTCTGAAAGAGTTCTGGAAGAAACATTTCAATGTCCTCCACTACATCAACCTCATTGACCAAGCCTGGGAAGGAAGATGTTGTGGACCAACCCTTAAACTCACTCTGGTGGATAATGTGACCACAATACATCACTGAATATGGCTTTGAAGGGTCACATGCAAAGGTGGCAGAGGAGATTTTGTCCATGAGCAAGAGTATGGGGTCTAGAGGTTGATGGTGCGGACACTGAAGAGCTTGTTGAGCACTGTGCAGAGGAAATAATGATGGAAGGACTTAATGAACTCCAGAGTGAGCAGCGGAAGTCTCCTGTGCATGAGAATTCCACTTAGGAAGAGAAAGGCATGGAGGAGGTTAGCAGAGATGGGATAAAACCCTTTGCTGAAAAATGGGGTGTGTACCAGAATTTCTTCAAGAAGCATCACCCCAACATAACTGTAAGAAACAGAGTGTTGAATCTAATAAACAATAACATAGCCTCTCATTTCCAGAGGGTTGTGCAGTGGAGGAAAAAAAATCTTAGAAAGATTTTTCATCACTATTGACCCTGCAGCTAAAAAACAAAGAAGAGAAGAAACAATGAAGGAGATTTCCTGATGTCCTCATGGGGGGGTGGATCTCCCTACAAACAATAACCTCCTCATCACCCACCTTCCTGCCTTGCACCCCAGAAGTCACCTCAAACAGAGTTAGTGTTTTCTCTTTATACTGTACTGCACTGCGTTTCATATTTTAGTGGTTAAACACAATGCATATGGTTCCAAACAGATTAACTTTATTTTGAATCCATTCATGACCCAATTGATTAGAAATTACCTTAGTAGGGATCAGAATGAATGAATGTTATTTACATTAAACCTTATGGGAAAATTTGATTCAGTTCAAAATCAATTAATGTCACAACCAGAATCATGGACCAAATTGTTTGAGAATCAAATTACCACTGTATAAATTTTCAATAGGAGTTTAAAACTATGAATGAAATGGATTTTAGTTGAGATGCTCATCAGATGGCATCACAATATGATGTCCAGCACCTAGTATTGTAGATCTCAATGCTGACTTTGCAGTTATCTTATTCTTGCACTTAACAAAAGTCTCAAAACATACAAATCAAGAATTTCCTGTAAAAGAAATTGCAAACAATAGGCAATGGAGTTTGTTTTACCTCATTAAGTACTATAGAAGCATTCAACTATCATTTGATAAAGGAAAGATATCCATATTCAAGTTTTCTTAAAGAAATGTCATTAGCACAATTAGTAATATGGTTAGTGGTCAAGTGACAATATTCCAGGGGGAAAAAGAAATAATGTGTTTAATTATAACAAAAAGTCAGGCAAATTTTACCAAAGAAAGATTTGCATTACTGAGAAATAAAAGTAAAAATACAATCACAGACATTTTAGTACATACTATTTCTAGGTACGTTAGGTTACAGCCTTTAACTGAATCTATACCTAGTAGTATCAGCTCTCACATCTGAAATCTCACTGTTCGTTTTATCTTCACTTGGCATTCAGATCTAGTTATATTTGGACATGTCTTCCATGGCATAAAATAGTCTGAGTTCTTTTTTTTTTAATAGTCTGTGTTCTTTGAAGAGTAGGTTTATATTTAAAGCATTGTATTCTTTCTTATCCTGGTACCTCACACACCTGAGACACACAATGAATGTCAGCTAATAAAGTTGTGTGTATATAATTAGCTTTTTATGTTATTATATTCAGAATCTCTTCAGGGAAAATTGTACAGGGCAATGATTTAAAATAAGCATTTGTCTTAATCAGACTTCATTTAATGTTATTTGCTTTAGGTTTTAGTTTAGGCTAAGATCTCAACTTCTCTAAGCTTCACGTTCTTTACCTTTGAAATGAAATGAATAAAGGAATTATTTTACAGGCATAGAAAGATCAAATGGAAAAATACATGTAAAATATTTAAAACTAAGGAAATTTTAACTACAGTAAGTCCCTGACTTAGCACAATTTCAGTTGTGAACTTTCACTTATAATTATAGACCTCATGTTACGAACATTAAAAGATGAGAGGGAATTGTGGAAATATTTCACATATCTGCTGGCTATTGACACAGTTGTGATGCTGTATGTTTAATGTATAGTGTAACAGGGTACAGGAGTATAGTGCAGAGGATGTCAGGAAGCAAGAGGAAAAGCAGTACTGATTTGGAGGGTGCAGCCAGGAAGTGCAAAGCTATAATCATGAAAATAAAAGTGAATGTAATTGAGATTGGACCAAGGTGAAAAGATGATAAACTTTGCTTGCTCTTATAACATGAACTGCTCAACCATTGACACAACCCTAAAGAAAAAGGACATGATAATGGAGCAGATGAAGTTTTTTTATGCTATACATTGTATATTTATGTCAAATGACTAAGAAGTTTTACTTTCTTGTACTTAGTAACAAATTCGACTTACAAACATTCTTCCACAGTGAAACTCATTCATAATTTGGAGTCTTACCTGTTATGTTTAATTTATTTCAGGTTAGATTTATTTTTAGTCAATTCCATCAGAAGTAAACTAACATTGGAGACTACAATGATTAAGGATATTAATCATACTTGGAATTTCTTTGTTTTATTTTTAAAGTTTATGACTGTCTTATATGGAAAGGATATTAACTGATTTATATTATGTTAAAACACACTGTGAGGGAAAAGATTAATTGTCAACTTGATTGGCTTAGGATCCATTTATTAGATTAGTAAACAACACTTCAGGGTGTGTCCAGTGGGTATGGGGTATAACACTGGGGACTCTATCTAATCTCTCTGGCTTTATTCTCAAACTCTGCTTCCTGGAATACATGATGCTTCTGTTAGCCGTTCATGGACTGAATCCTTTGAAATCGTGAGCCAAATAAAACTTTTTTCTTTTAAATTTTCTGTGCAAGATCTTGTGATCTAAAGCTGTTAGGGGAGTAGAAGGAAGGAAAAGAAAGTCCTAATGAATCATCAACAACTTGTTAAACAAGACAGTATCTTGGATATCTCAGCAGTTCTTTACAAAAACCACTTAAATATTCCAACAGCTGGGTTGAATGAGTTATTAATTCAATTTCAATTATGAGAGATTATTTATAACTGGAAAAAGCATGTCTTCCATAGTTTCAGCATCAGTTTTGTCAACCTGATGCTCATCACAGAAAAGCCAAATGAGTAATTGATACACTGTGAATTTTCCAAATCTCTTACGATGAGCGCTGTAATTTGCTTACAGGTGTAACATGCTGCCGATAATTAGCCTGGTTTGAATTTTGCAGCACAGCATCTGCTGATATCATTCCTTCCTCCTAATTAGAATTTATTAGAGGTCTTTTTACATAATCAGTTTCTAATTCTAATCCATCAGTCATTCAAAGTTGTCTGTTTGATTATGATTTTTTCCCTCTAATCATGAATTAATTCTCTCAGGAATACACTGGGCAAAAATCAAATGATGTTATTAGGTTACGATAAAACTTGAGAGAAGTTAAAAATGAGAAGTCAATCTATATGTGTTTCAATGACTATGTTTACCCACACTGTATCAGAATATACATTAAATGCAAATATGGCATGGATACACTCATACATGTATGAATTTAATTGCATAAACATTTATTTGCAATGTTGACATACTACACCTTTTTCCTATAAAATAAAGCAAATACCATCCCAGCTGCTTAAATTGAAATTTGTTTTTAAAAATGTTCCACTATTCTTTTACTTATATTTAAACCCTAGTTTGTGTTGTTACACTTTTTTGGGGGGAAGATTATTTTGTTTTAAGTTTGTTTCCATTAATTTAGTGAACATTAATTAGTTTCCATTAATTTAGTGAACAGCTATTAAAGCAAAGAGTTTAATTATTTTGGCTTCAATCCCATCTTTTTCATAGCCACAATCTGTCCTCAAATACGAGTCATATTCTTGCAGTGTGTTGTGATAAACTCATATAAGTCATGATGACACTACTGTTAATGAGAATATGATATGAGAATTGATATGTTGAACTTTCAATAAACTCTGTGCTTCAACATCATTTTCTCATAATGATAATATATGTATCAGTTTTGTCAATGTGTAACTACCGGGGTAGAACTCTCTCACTGGAAGAATCCTAGTTTGCCATTGTTTAGTGTAGTAAAAGTAAGGATTTGAATCAAGATAAATCAATCAGATATTCTTTTTTTACTGTGTGATATTGATTTTAGTTAATTAGACCCCCAGTCCCTTTATTTGTAGCTGGAGTTACTAGAACCTTCTTTGTGCCATTGTAACAGAGCTGGCACATATCAGGTAACTAACAGACAGCTCAGCAAAAAGGAGGTGCTCAAGGAAGAGGAGATTTTCAAATACAGAACCCAAGAAATAGTACAAGAAATTTCAGAAAACAAGTTATATAAAAACCTAGAAACAGATTTGACTGATTTTATTCATAAAATTCACCAAACACTGCATACACAAATGAATGTATAAAGTATGCCTTGCTATGTATGGTGATAGTTGTCCCCCTCTGATCTTACAATTAGATGAACTTGAGTGACCTGTCTTGTGCATTTAATTAACTCACTAATAAGAATCACATCATTAATGCCTGTTTGTTATATGCTAAATGTATTATGTGCATTACATTAGTCATTCTTTATAATAAATCTGTGCTTTTAAAATATTTATTATAGCTGATATTTAGAGCTGTTTTTAAAATAATGTAGCAGATACACTGATAAATTGCATAACTGGAATACTTTAATAAATTAACAGGTATATGATTAAAGTTCAAAAAATCCAATTCTGAAGTTATAAAGTAAAAAAGACAACACAGAAAACAGTACAGATTCTATGAACTTAAAAGAAGCATACTTGTATAAAATTATGACAGGGAACTATTTTGGGGATTAGACCATGGAAAGGTGTAATAATAAATCACTAAATAAAAAAAAACATTCTGGCAATATCAAATCCCATTTATTTAATACGTAAGACCTGCACATGGAATAAAAAGAAATTTTAAGCTGGACCTGTAGGTGGAGTTTGACACATGGAGGGCTTTACAACAGGAATGTGAAACGTTTTGCATTTCTTACATTCCTCTTACATCAAGTACTAAATGACTGCCCCAGTGTTTCCAACAATAGTAGTGCAATTATTTTTCTCAATGTAGATGAAATAGTGGTTTCAAAATTCTCATATGGATGCTATAACTGATGACTCAGTGTGTGCATGTAAGTTGTCTTTAGGGAGACAGAAAGGTTAGACAAGCTAATTCCGAGTATTAGGTCAATGCACAAGAAAAGAGAAAAATAGGTAAATGTGACAAAAAAAATTTCATGACTGTCCTAAATAGGTAATATTTAATTTAGTGAATGCTTCTTGAAAGATACTAAAATAATACCAATCCATTTTTGTATTAAAACTCACCAAAATATGTGTTTTTTCAATTTACAAAGAATCCAATAAAGGATAAAAATCAAATATTCATTGGTTATGAGAAAAACACAATACAACTCAGTATTTTTTACAAACGTTAATTTTATATTATGTTTATAAAATAGGTGAACTATTTCTTGAAATAGAGATAATATTAAAAATATGAAAAGATAAAGAAATTGAGGGAAATGCATAAGCAAAAATCCATGCACTTAGAGTTAATCATATATATTCAATATCCAATAGCTAAAGGAATAAGGTTGCTTTTCAAAATTTCTTGGTCACCCAACATTTTATCCCATTGGATATAAACAAGAAATCTTTATAACTCTATTATACAATGATATGGCAAATATCTGAGAATCTCGTGGTGACACAGAACGCTATGATTGAAAGGAAATAGTATTCCAAGTTAATTATTGGAATTATGAGTGTCCAGCGAAAGCCCACTTGTTGTCCTGGCAATAAAGAGGTTAATGCTAAATTCTGTTTATAGAGATACACCAGTGAGTACACAGCACACCTCTCAGCATGGACATCTGAAAGAAAAATTCTAGGAACAAAAGCAAGCCTTTAAAAACCGGGGCATGTCAGTGATGAAAAGGCACAAGTGTTTGCTTTGCCAGGTGAGTTATTTTTAGTTTTGCTTCATGAATGAACTAGAAACCTAAATTAAAAAGCCAGAACAAAAATCAGACCTGGACCGGCAACCAAATTGCTTTGAAACTATGTCTTCTCAGTGTGGACACTGAGATGTAAAGAGCTGAAAACTTGAGTCCAAATTCTGACTCATATTCCTGCAACCTTGTAAAATTTTTATCCCTTCTACTGTTGTTAACATGCTGATTCTGTATAGATATGTTAAAGATTAAAAAAGAAACCATATTCAAATCAGCTCATTTATTCCTAGTATATAAGTGGATCTCAGTAAACACTCAAAGTGCCTATGGAATTGTACCTCCTCGTTGACAAATATTAGCAGGCCTGGAACTAGAATTTAACATGGACTGGGGAAATAACCACACCCCAAGTTGCACCTAGACTGTGTGTCAAAGGCAGATGACAAAGGATGGAATTCTGATACCAAAGCCTAGTAGAATTTATTTCTCAAAGACCTTTGAGCTTTATATTTGAATCAGCTCACTTCAACAAGAGAAAGTATAAAACAAAATACGATTCTTAATAACTTTATCAGACAAAAAAAATGATGTGAAATACTTAAAATAAAGGAGAGGGTTACCTTCATTGCTGCATGGAAAATTCCCACATAGTGCAGCTACCTGAACTAAGTTCCCTCTCAACTGTATTTGCTAAGCTCAGTGTTGGTGTGTGAAATGCTGTTAGAAGGAAGAGCCCTTTACATATGGATCAACTGCAGGACAGTAACACTTTCTTGCAGCCACTGTAGCTTATGGTTGAAAAATATGTAAGTCTGGGAGGCCCTGAGCTCAGCTGTGGGAAAGGAAAGGCAACGTAAAGAATTGGCATGCTGCTCGCTGCTTGTTCTTTCATATGCGCTTAATGTTTGATACACTGAATACCAGAGAAAGACTTCTTCACTACTGCAGAGAACAATCTAAAAAAAAAAAATCAATCTCTTGAATAGGTGTCTGGGAAGTTGTGGAGGAAGATGTTAGATACACGGTTTCTACAGAATATTGTATATGTGTCCATTTGTGTTATAGGATTCATATACATAATGTGGAATTCTAAATATTACATTATGTAATGGGAATAATTAATTGTATTGGGTATTAGTCAAAGACATAAGAAACAAGCAAATCTTCTACCAGATCATCTTCCATTATCACAGTAAGCCAAGTGCCCACATTAGGGTGTGCAATATCAATGTAAAAAAATGCTAACTTTGAACATTTTGGACAAAACTACGCCAGCATTAAATCTGATAATTACTGGATTTATTCCAGGTCATAACTCTTTCTGCTTCCCTCAACATATTACATAGAAGAAAGCGCAGAGAAGCTAATCTATTAGACGGCTTTAAACCTTGGGACATTCTTTATTTTTAACTGCAACAACCACAATAATCATTCACATAAATTGTACAATGTTGATTTCTAATTAAGGACTCCAAAACTGATAAATATGAGCGAGCTTCTAAATTAACTATAACCCCCCTACCCCCCATACAAAGTATGCTAGATTTCCTATATGGATGCAAAACTTATTTTCCTGGAGAGAAGATTTATAGTTTATAAAAGATTCTTGAATACTTGATTCTCACTAAATATAAAACAAAGTATTGTTTATTTCTTGAGCCTATTAAAAATGTGAATTATCAGAAGCACAGTGTAGTCTGGTATAGGTATTTAAGATCTTTGTTTTTTTACTGGTTTTAGTAATGGCAATAACAAAAAAATATATACTTGAGTATAAAAATGTGATGTTTTGAGAGGTTAATTTTGAAAAAAAAACAGAGGATACTAATTCAAAAAAAGAAATATAGAGTTATTATACACACATCTTTTTATGCTAGTAATGTAAATCTATTAACCTTTGGCTCAAAAATACATAATTATTCCAAATATCAGTACTTCTTATTACATATTTTAATTTTAGAGAAAACCAACCTTCATTTTAAGTGATGCATCTCAAAGTATGCCTTACTTTTGGTTATGTTGATTTTTACACATAATCTTATTTATATGTAACTGGAAAGACTCAACACAGCAAAACATTTTCCTGAAAACTTGGAATATGTCGAATTATCTCCTATAGTGTAGTTACTATTAAGGTGAAAAATCTTAATCATTTCATCTGTTCAACTTTCTCTTTTTTCTTCCTGAGAACAAGATTAATTAAATCTATAGTTTCATGATTCTCATAGGTAGCATATGGTTCAAGTCATACTTCATGTGCAATCTGCTTGGTTTCTCTGACTCTCCTACATTTGTCCATCCCCTGGCACACTGGGTTGTTTCACATCCATTCTTCAAGCATGTAATAAGTAGTCTGACTTAATAAACCCAGACCTACCTAGATCTTCTGGAAATTTCTCTCCACGTTCGACTGAATAAATCAACACATTTGTATGTCAGGGAAAGAGAAACAAATCTCCCCATGTTAGTGAATCCAATACAGCCAACAGTCATTCTCTTATTTGCCCCATTAGAATTATTTCTTGGAAATGTAACCTTAACAGCGATCACCGTGCCAGAGGAGAATGATATATGCTGCCCCAAGCCAAATTTTTAACTAAAGCTTGTATCACTTGTTTATAGAATATTTACTCTGGAATTTTGCAGAAAAAGAAAACAGCCTGCTGAGCATGATTTTGACAGCTTAGATACTAGATCCTGAGTGCAAAGCATGGGGAAATTGCAACTATATTTGCCCATCATCTCTAGAAAGTTTAGATTTGGATCAAGCACTGAATTTCAACCACATTATTAATATAGGGACAGAACATAAGGGCCATTGTTGTACTGGGAAGTCAACAGATCTACAACTTCGGACAATTAAGTGATGTTGAAAACAGTCAACCAAATTATCTGCAGTCTACAGCCCTCATGTAGAGCTGGCCAGGCAGGTCTCTCAAACAATCTTAGAATTTATATTAGTTTCTTTCCTCAGGGCAAGAGTTTGACTCAAAGGTAACTCAATTTCTATGCAATGTATGCTCAATGCTAGAGAAAAACATCTAACTCAAATTTACCTTGATTCAGGGAGGGGCTACAAAGAAAGGATGTTTGAATTAGAGGGGGAAAAAACCAATTAACTAACAGGAGATAAAATTGGCAAACCAAAAGAAAGTTTTACCTCCTAAGTGGGATGTAACTATAAAAGTCATCTATTCTGAAGAATTTAATGACCCCTCCTGTAAAAATAAGTTAAATAACTGATGCATATGAATGTTTCACAGTGTAATCACTAGCAGCTATTATGCGATATTTAACATGAGACATAAAGGAATATGGCTAACAAGAGGCTCACAAACTGATGTTCTGAAACAATTCAGCTGATTTCAGTAGTTGAAATATTTATAGTAATATAGGTCACCATATATGCTCAAAGCACTTAGACAATTATTTTTTTCCAAATGTAATCTACTTTTGTTTATAACTTCAATAACTAACAAGCTCCAAATTTTAAAAGGAAGAAAAGCAATTTGAATATTATTGAATTATTCTCTGGATAGTGCAGGTAATTAATATTTATACCAAATGTACCAGATACTGGTTAAAGTGGTTACGGTGAATCAGAACAAAAAATATCAGTTTCTAAAGTGGATACTTTCTTTGAGGATGGGTAAATGTGAGGAAGCTACAGAAAGAACTTGCAGGGAAAAAGACCAAGTATTAAACAGGTATAAAGTGTCACAAGTGGCTGCTAGAATGGGGCATTGAATGTAGCTTTGGTTTTTAAAACAAAACTTTGGCATTTAAAAATATGATCAATTGAATCAAATTCATTAAGTAAATAATATATTTATTAGGGCATTGGGGAGGTGAAGTTTAGAAAAAAATATCTGAAAGAGATTATCTGATAGAGATAACTACCTAAAGACTATCTCAGGCCAATGGATAGAAAGAAAGTGGATGTCTGATTCAGTTTCCTTTCGGGTGGTAGAGCCTGAATTGTAGTTTCTAAAAGACAAATCACAATGTGCCAGAGAAATTTGGGAGCATCTACTCAACAGCAAGTTAACCTTGTGATTGCCCCTCCATTATGGATTCATCGCTTTTCTCATTTCATCTTAAATTTTATCATGGGTATTCATAGATCTGGGTCATTCGGGTAGGAATTTGTATTCAAGGTTGAGCTGTTGAGGGAAACTTGTTGTTCCTTTAGCTCAATTTTCACATTGTTATTTTCAAGAAACTTCATCATGGTTACTTTGACTAATGACATAGCATTTTGTATATTGTTCATATCTTTATCCCTTGGATTAGAACGGCCTCTTGTGTAACTGACCTCCTAGACAGGATACAGCACTGTATCAACTCTCACCTTTTATTGTGGAGCTTTCTGATGCCCTACAATACACTTAGTAGCTAATGCAAAATAGTTTGAAGATGCAAAATTAATCATTTTACATAAAGAAATTATTTCACACAAATTCAGACACTCAGAGCACACCAAAGCTCAATGAGGTAGATTCTAGCATCACATCCAAGTTCAATGAGAAATAGGATGTTTTTTGGGTAATATTAGCGAGCCATGATATAGTTCCAAAATATTGCTTTGTCTACCAGTGGGTCTGAACCAGCAGTATACATGCAATCGATGTTTTGCCCACCTTCTTTGCACTTGAAAGAACAACTTTATGCAGTCTGTTATTTGTGTGAAGCTTCAGTGTTCATACTATTAAAGATACATACCCAATTCCCCTCCAGTCTCATATATGTTGAAGTGTTTCAGGCTTTACAGTCCTATCACCTGTCCACCACTTTCATAATTCTTATAATTAGTGAGCAAATGAACTAAGCACAGTGCTTTCTAAAGACAGATGTGAGATATTTAGGGAGAGGAAATATTCCATTTTCCTTCTGAAGTTGTCATGGCATGATCTATTTGTGGAGCTACCAGTAGTTAATTTTCTTACTACATGCAATAAGACACCTACACTAGGACAAAAAAGAGCACCAACACACAGACACACACACACACACACACACACACACTTACACACAGAGAATTAAGCAGAGCTATGCTATGAAGAAACAGAACAAAGAAAGGGCATTCTAGAGATATTGATGAACATGATTCCTTTCACTGAGGAATTTATTTACAATCATTTATTTGATTAATGAATTGCAGCCAGTATTATCTCTAGCAAAGTATTTAATAATTTTCCTTTTACTCAAGCCATTTACACATTTATGTTTTCAATAACATTATTTTCTGTAATTAATTTATGTTGTCTGTGGCAAGGATTTGCATAGATATTATTTTATGTTACAAACCTAATAGGCCAACTCCACACTTTGTATAATGCATGTTCTTGTAGAGATAGCAGATGAGCAAGATGCATAAGAAATCATGTAAAATGTGCTAAGTAGTGAGATATACTGAGGAAATAGGATACAGCAGGAATACAGATGCTACTAGGGTAGAGTTTAAATTCTGAGTGATGTAGCCAAGGGAAGAGCTTTGAGTTAAGCTTGTCTTATGTGCTCACAAATATTTTATCAAAATGCTCAACATAATATGCCCCCAACATCCTCCTAATTTTATCTACCACCTTTTGAAATTAAATCTTCAATATTCCTCTCATATTGCCATTGAAAAGTTCACCATACAAGATGATAAACACAAGTCGTTACTACACTTTTAGGTTTTTGTCATTTTATTTAATTTGTTAATCGTTTCAATTTCATTTTATTCATTTTATTAGTGCACTCAAATCTTCAATTGCTCAGATGTACACTCTTCATTAGCAACCACAATAATTAGTTTACAGAAGCTTAACAATACTCTTGATTGCTTTATTAACTTTGGATGCAGTAATCCTGGAGGGGGACAGAAACTAAGTCAGAATCTAGAAGCCTTACAATCACAAACGTTTAATTTTACCCTTAGAGACTGGCAGGTTTTTGAATGCACAAGAGATTGAGAGAGATCAGTGACAACTTGTTTACTAAAGACACAGCTCAGAACTGACACCCTCATTTTGTTCCAAATTCCTCTGGACAATGCAAGTGAGCAAAGCCAAGCACAACAGAATGGAGACTTACACTACACTGATAATGAAATATGGTTTTTATTAAATGAAAAATCTCCACAAGTCACTGGGTATAATTCTGCAAGCTGAGCACTGTGATTTTTTTTGCTTTAACAGAAAAAAAGACACAGAAAAGAAAAACTAAAAGCAAAAGACACAAACAACAACAATCTCAAAATAATAACAGTAAAGGTTTTCTAAACAAGATGATAGGAATTTAACAATGGTTGTAATATTGCATACTGTTACCTTCAAAGGGGTTGCTTAGATTACCAGATATAGACATAAAAATTGAGTATTAACTGTTCTTTTCCAAGAATGAAAACAAATAGTTGTATAGTCATCTTAACTATCTCATGTGTGTGTGTGTGTGTGTGTGTTGTGCAAATTTATGTGTTTTTCCTTTTCCTTTTTTTCCTTCCTCCTTTCCCCTATCCCAGTTACTTTTCCTCTTTGAGAAGTTTCTTACTCTTATGCAACATTATTTTAGAATTTGGATCACATTTGTGATCACTGTAATTTTAAATGTGTCTCTACAGTGCCTCTTACATAAACATGGCACTTTTCAGGTCAGATAGAAGAAGTGTTGGAAGACAAACTTTTGAAAAATTTTGTGAAGGCAATGTGTACATGAGATAGCGCATACAGTCACCAGCACAACATATTTGCCTCTCTCTCTTCTGCCTAAAATACTCTGTTCTTCACCTTTGAGCTTCTCCTCTGGAAATTACTGCTTAACATTTCTTCCACTCTGCATTTCACATTGTTTCCTATACAATATTTTACCCCATGTAATAGAATATGTATATAATTATTGTACATCTATTATTAGTTTTATAGATTTTTTTTTTGGTACTGGGGATCGAACTCATGACTGCACACTTGCAAGGCAGGCACTTATGTCACTGAGCTAAATCCCCAGCCCTATTATTATTTTTTTAAAAATTTACCATAATTCAACAGTTTACCAAAACGTCATATATCCCCTGAAAGTGAGTGTTGTATATTCACCTCTCCACAGTGATACTTACTTTAGTGCTTAGCAGTAGAGATATAAAAATATTAGGCAATCCATTTAGTTTATGACCTTGAACTTCTCTCCCAATTCTAATATTATTTAAAAGGCATAAGAGGTATGTTTCATAAAGATGTGGCTTATTATTTTAATAAAATGTCTGTGATTCTCTAGTCCCAGTGATGTTACAAAATCTGTAGTAACAACAACTGACAAAGTTATTTGCTTGCTGTGTTTAAATATTACTTGATCCAATCTATTTCTGCACTTAAATATTATTTGTTCTTATGTTTGAGATTTTTTTATTCAGTGCTCAGCAATGTTCAGTCTTAACTTGCTGTTCATCCTGCCCCTCATTTCGTTGCAACGATTTTGGCAGACGAAGCAAATTCTATGCAGAGCCAGGTGTTCGCCTTGGCATCCTAACCCCTGGAAGAAGTTGACTCAGATATTTCCCACACCTGTGAGTTGACTGTCAAATCTTAGCCAGCTCCCCAGAACTTAATCATTATGCACTATTTCAGAAACAAAACAAAATTCAGAAACAAAACAGTTGAAGAGAACATGCATGAAAAATCAGATCTTCCTGTTTCCTGCTAGGCCCTGCCATGTTCTCCCCAACAGAACACTGTCATAAACAAATTAGTGTTTCTGTACCATCATTTTATTTTGGTCTGTGCAACATGAAAATGAAATACAATTCATTAGGTCTGAAGAATTGATTAATTTTAATGGTAAAAACAACTTTGTATTTGTCTATCAGATTGAAACTAAAAGTTTTAACCTATGATTCATAGAAAGTAGGGGATGCATGAATAATCTTGAAATTTGATGTGTCTATTTTCAATCATATTATGCTTAGACACCAAAAGGTAGACTTTCACAAGAAAATAAAATTGCAAATAAAATGAGACTTTATAAATTTTATCCTAATTTTCCCTTTTCTATCATCTGACCAGAGTTGCTTTATTTCCCCAAGACATATTTGAATAATCTAAAGACCATTTGTTTACTTACCATCTCTCCTGAATCTCCCTCACTTCTGTCTACTGTACCAACCACTTGATCATATCCTCATATTTGAGTTCCATATTTACAAGACGGGGACCTGGGAATTCATGCAATATATCTAAGTGATCAAAAAATAGTTATTCCACATCTTGCTGTTAACAAAGAGATGTAAGAACATATTTGTACATTAAGAATTATAGTCAAACATTCACAGAATCTTCATTTGGATTACCCCAAAGTGAAAACACCTCATAGGTCCATGAAGAGATGAACGAGTCAAGGAATTATGGATTATCCATACAATGGAAAACTATCTGTCAATAGAAAGGAATGATCCCTCAAAATAGCCAGAACAATCTTTAAAGAGAAGGACACAGTTGGAAGACTCACACTTTGTGATTCTATAATTCATTGAAGATATACAGAAACTAAGACTTTGAAACTGGGATTATTATAGTTATATAGCTCAATAGAATAATGTATATGAAGATTCCAGAAATGAATCAATATGTTTACAGTCAGATGCATTTTGAAAAGGGTGGCAAGACAGTGTAATGGAGAAAATATTTTTTCAACAAATAGTGCTGAGACCACTGGATGTCCATGTGCAAATAAATGAGGTTGGACCTGTATCTCCCACCATGTCAATAATCAGTTCAAAATGGACTAACATCTAATTATAAAAGGAAAATTTTTAAAGAACTTAGGGCCAAAAAGATAAATAGTTGTGATCAAATATTAGGCAATAGGTTCAGCTGTTTGTGAAGAAAACTACAGTAGTGACACTCCAACCTCACCTTGAAGACATGCTTCCACACCATTGACCTCCGCTTCCTTCTTGTTGAGTTGAATGCTAGGCAGGTGTCCACAGGTGACCTGCCTCCTGTGAGGACTGCAGGAGGCAGAACCCATGATTTCACAGGAAGATCAGACCAACTTGCTGTTTTCACCTATTATTGTTTGTCTGTGAACCTGCTTGACAGGAATGAGAGTAAATAATAATAAGACATATCTTATTGATCTGTAAAAACTAGACAATAAAGCTACACTTTTACTTAAACCTGGCTTATGGATTCACACAAAAGAATTTGAATGGTCAACAAACATGAGGTATTCAAGCTTTGCCAGAAGTGCTGAAAACATCTGAATAGTCAGAGATTAGTCAGTGCAAAACAGCTTGGTGTGGATAGAATTGTGGATTCAGTTTGGAGGGGATGAAATTGCTATCATTTAATCATTGAGCTCAATGATAAGATTGACTGAAGTAATAGCTAGTACACCTAAGGCTTAATTACTGAAGAGAGTTTTTAACCCATTACTTCTCTATGCACTCATTGAGCAGTTGTCTCTAAGAAAATGAATTTTCTGGAAATGTCAAAGTACATGAAAAACTTGAAAATAAAGATATTGAGCCTGCTGTCCCTGCAGACCACTTCATGGGACCTGGGAACCCTAGCCAGTGGCATATGTGGGGGGGGGTTAGACCGATGCTACTCCCAAAACCCCCACCATCCTGGCAGACCACCAGGACCCAGAAACTCCAGCCAGCGTCGCAGGTGGGCCAGGGCCAGACAGGCCCCACTCATGTCCCTACAGTCCTGGGCACCCACCTCAGGACCTAGAAACTGCAACTCACAACATTCACCCCCACATTCCCACTGCTGCCATCAGGGACACCCCCTACCTCCTGGACCTAGTATTGCTGTTGATCTTTGGCTTCCACACCTCCCCCCAGAACCTTGGACTGCAGTGCATTAATCATGCAGTATCTAGGGGAGACTCAGTAACCCCTCATCCAAACAGAAGAACTCAGCAGGCTTCTATCAGCCAAGTGAGTTTGCTGCTAAAATAGGAATACAGTTAGCCTCCTTCAGTGGGTAAACAGGAGCAGTAGCGAAGCCCCCTCCAGAAGTAGGCCATTGGCAAGCTTGGCAAGTGGGTGGGTGAGTCCTCCCTCCATACAGAGAATATCAGGTAGGTTGAGGCCAATAAGGCCTCCCCCAACTTGGAGAAAATTAAGGGGGCCTATGGTGCACCCAGAGACACAGTACAGTCCTAGCCAAACAAACACTATAAACAGGGAGATCTGGCGATGCTGAACAACCTGAAGACATAATAACAGCAGGACCTAGGGGAGGATTTCCACCAGTACTCCTAGTTTGTCAGCCTAGGAAGAATATAGGACTTACCCAACAGGCCCTGCAAGAGGAATTCAGGTGACTGGCCAACCTCTTCATTGTGGAACCCATCAACTGGACAAACCTCAACCTTACAGTAGGACTGCAAGATACACACTACCAACAGTTGACACTAGTGGAATTGAAGGGGAAAATATGAACCTGAAAGGGGAAAATGGCAAAATGAAATGGCAAAATGCAATCTCAAACATCTAATCCATCAGGAGCAAGTACAGGTGAAATTGAAATAGAGGACTTTAAAAGTCATATATGAGAAATCTCTGAAAAGATAGCAAGTGAAATTTAAAGAAATCAACTTCATGAGGCTATAGGGGAAATCAAATTAGAAGTAATCTCTCACATAAAAAAAGAAATAACAACCTTAGTAAAGGAGTTGCTCAGTGCAGCTAGAGAAGAAATAGAAAAAAAGTACAGGATCATAGGAAACTGATTGAAACCTTGAATGAACAATATAGAAAACAAGCAGAATTCATGAAACAAACTCAAAGAGACAACCAAAAAACAAAAAATTCTATTGAAAGCTAGCAAAAACTTTTAAATGAAGCTGAGGATAGAATTTTAGACCTTGAGGACAGGAATGCAATTAGCAATCATGAAGGATAGAACTTTTAAAAATAACAAAGCAGCATGAAGTGACAACCCAGCAGCTCTAATATGATGCCAGTAGAAACAATATAAGACTCACAGGCATCAGTGAAGATGCAACAGTCAATACAAATGACAACTGAACTATTCACAGTAGTAATAGCAGAAAATTTATCAAACATGGGGGAAAAATCTGATATACAAATAAGTGAGGAATATAGAATGCCACACAGTCACAACCAACATAAACCTACACCCAGACATATAATATTTAAGATTGCAGACATACAGCATAAAAACAGAATACTAACAGCCGTTAGAGAAAAGACACAACTCACCTACCAAGGAAAGCCTATTAGAATCACAGCAAAACAGAATACTAAAAGCCGTTAGAGAAAAGACACAACTCACCTACCAAGGAAAGCCTATTAGAATCACAGCAGACTTCTCAGCACAAACCCTCAAGTCAAGATGAGCTTGGAGTGAGGTATTTCAAGCCCTAAAACAAAACAATTTTCAACCCAGACTGATTTACCCAGCAAAACTGTCTTTCAAATTTAATGGAGAAACAAGACACTTCCATGACAAAGAACAACTGGAGAAATTCATATCCACCAAACCAACATTAGAAAGAGTATTGAAAGACATACTAGATAGAGATAAAAATGACCATGATCTCCAGAACAACAATAGAAAGAAACCACCAGGTAGGATAAGCAAATAAACAAGGGAGAAAGGCAGAAAGCAAACAACTGAAACATAACATGGCAAAGTTGAGCCAATACGTATCAGTTATATCCATAAATGGAGATGGTCTCAATTCATGTATCAACAGAAATAGGCTGACAGAACAGATCAAGAATCATGATTCCACAATATGCTGTATACAAGAAACACACCAGACTCAAAAGGAAACCCATGGATTAAAAGTCAAAGGATGGAAAACAGTATTCCATGCAACAGGAACCCAGAAAAAAGCAGGAGTGAATATTCTATCTGCAGACAATGTGAACTTGAAACCTCAAATGATTAAAAGAGATAAAGAAGGTCACTACATACTTGTTAGTAGAAAAATTCAAGAGGAAGAACTAACAATTTTAAATATATATGCACCAAATACAGGAGCACCTAACTATATAAGACAAATACTAATGGACATGAAAAACCAAATACACAAGAGCACAATTCTAACAGGGGACCTTAATATCCAATTGTCACAAAGAGATAAATCAACTAGACAAAAAGTCATCAAAGAAATAATAGAACTGAATCATACCTGTTAGCAATTGGACTTAGTAGATGTTTACAGAGTGTTCCTTCCAACCACATCAGAATACACATTCTTCTCAGCTGCCCACGGGACATTCTCCAAAATAGATCACATATTATGCCATAAAACATTCTTAATAAATGCAAAGGTATTGAAATTATCCCATGCATACTATCTGAGCATAGTGCACTGAAATTGGAAATTAATTGCAGAAGAAATTGCAAAACTGGCATAAATACATGGAAATTAAATAAGAAACTTTTAAACAACCAGTGGGTTGCAGATGAAATTAAAGAAGAAACAAAGCAATACCTACAATTCCATGAAAATGCAGAAACAACCTATTGTAATCTGTGGGATGCAATGAAAGGAGTCTTGAGAGGGAAATACACAGCAATAAACTGGCACATCAAGAAAACAAAATGAGCACAAATAAACAACCTAATGCTTCATGTCAAGCTTCTAGAAAAAGAAGAGGAAGTTAAACCCAAAGCTCATAGAAGAGAAGAAATTGTAAAGATTAGAGCAGAAATCAATGCAATTGAAACTAAAAAAAAAAAATACAAGGAATTAATGAATCAAAGAGATGGTTTTTTGAAGAATGAACAAAATTGACAAACCTCTAGCTAATCTTATAAAGAAAAAGAAAGAAAAGATCCAAATTCACACAACAAGAATTGAAAAGAGGGAAATTGCTACAGATCACATGGAAATTCAAAAGATCATGAATACCTACTGTTTTAGTTACTTTTTATTCATTTCTGAGACAAGATACCTGATGCCCAAAGTTGGGAAAGGAAAGGTTTATTTCTTACAGTGTTTGGAGGTTTCAGTCCATACTCAGTTGGCTCTAAGGCAGGGTGGCATGGCAGGGCCGCAGTTCATGGCAGCTGCAAACAGCAAGCAGAAACCAGCAAGAGAGAGACACACCTTCTTCCTGCCATTACATCACATCCTGGCTCCACCCCCAAGGAGGATGTAGCACTGACACCATCAATCCAAGCACTAGACAGTGAACCAGTCACAAATGTACAATGCATGAGGCCTGGGGGCTACTGACATAAACCATGACACCTACTTTGAAAATCTCTACTCACATAGAGTGGAAAACACAGAGGAAATGGACAGATTTCTAGAAAAATATGAATTACCAAAGCTCAACCAAGAAGATATAGCAATTTTTAATAATCCAATATCAGCTATTGAAATTGAATACATAATTAAAAACTTACCAATAAAGAAAAGCATAGGTCCTGATGGATTCACGGCTGAATTCTACAAGAAATTTAGAGAAGCTGACGCCAATACTCCTTAAACTCTTCAATGAAATTGAAAAGGAAGCAATCCTCCCTAAATCATTCCTAGAGGCAAGTATTACTCTCATACCAAAAACAGAGAAAGACCAAACCAAAAAGGAGAACTGTAGGTCAATCTTACTAATGAATGTTGATGCAAATATTCTCAATAAAATACTGGCAAATAGAATACAGCAAATCATCAACAAATTTATACATCATGACCAAGTTTTATTCATTCTAGGAATGCAGGAATGGTTTAACATATACAAATCATTAATTGTAATACACCACATCAACAGAGCCAAAAACAAAAACCACACATTCATCTCAATAGATGCAGAAAAAGCTTTCAATAAAGTCCAACACATGTTCATGATAAAACCCCTTCAGAATCTCGGAATACATGGTAGCTACCTCAACCTCATACAGGCCATCTATGCAAATCAACAGCCAAGATTATATTAAATGAACAAAAACTGAAAGCTTTCTCTCTAAAATCAAGAATGAGACAAGGATGCCCACTATCACCATTCCTATTCAATATAGTTCTGGAAATACTAGCCAGGGCAATCAGACAAGACAGAAATAAAAGGAATAAAGATAGAAAAATAAAAAGTTAAATTATTACTATTTGCAGATGACATGACCCAAAAAACTACATTAAAAAACTACTAGAGGTAATAACAAATTCAGCAGTATAGCTGGATATATAATCAACACTAAAAAATAAATAACATTCCTGTACAGAAACAAAAAAATTCACTGAGAGAGAAATTATGGAAATATCACCTTTCACAATAACATACAAAAATTTGAAATACTTAGGAAACAACCTAACTAATAATGTAAAAGACCTATATGCTGAAAATAATTCTATGCTAAAATAGGAGATTGAAGAGGATATTAGAAAATGGAAAGGTATTGCTTGCTCTTGGCTAGGAAGTACCAATATAGTGAAAATGGCCATACTCCGAAGACTGTTGTACAGATTTAATGTAATCCCAATCAAAATACCATTGACATACCTCACAGATCTAGAGAAAACACTTCTAAAATTCATTTGGAAACAGTAGAAACCTAGAATAGCAAAGGCAATTCTGACCAACAAAGGCAAGGCAGGAGGCATCTCAATTCCTGACTTGAAACTATACTACAAAGCCACAGTGATTAAAATCAGCATGGCACTGGCAAAGAAATAGACCTGAGGACCAATGTAACAGATTAGAAGATGCAAACACAACTACAAAGACACTCAGCCACCTGATATTTGACAAAGGGACTAAACATGTTCACTGGAAGGATAACCTCTTTAATAAATAGTGTTGGAAAAATTGGCTCTCCATATGCAGAACACTGAAACTAGACCCATGCCTATCACCATACACAGAACTAAAGTCTAAATGGATCAAAGACCTAAATATTAAAACAGAAACACTAAATCTACTGGAAGACAAGGTAGGTAGAAGTCTTGGAGACATAGGGTTAGGCAAAGAATTCATGAACAAAATGCAATCTGCATGGGAAACACTTCAAACAATCAACAACTGTGATCTTTTTTTGAAAAGTTTTGCACTTCAAAAGAAATCTTCAACAGAGTGAAAAGAAAACCCAAAAAATGGGAAAGAATTTTAGCCATAAACCCCTAGACAAAGGTCTTATATCAAGAACATATAAAGAATTGAAAATATCAATCCTCCCAAATTCAAAGACCCTCTCCAAAAATGGGCAGCTGAGATGAACACACAATTCTCAGATGAAGATATACAAATGGCAAATAAATGCATAAAGAAATGCTCACCATCACTGATCATTTGAGAAATGCAAACTGAAACAGCATTGAGATGTCATCTCACTCTGGAAAGAATAGCTGCCATCAAGAAATCAACTCTTAACAAATGTTGGTGATGCTTCAGGGAAAAAGGAACACTGCTCCACTGTTGGAGGGAGTGTAGACTGGTGCAACCACTATGGAAATCAGTATGGAGATTTCTCAGAAGACTAGGATTGGAAGTTCCATTCAATCTATCTATTCCCCTCCTGGGTATTTTCCCAGAAAAACTGAAAATTTCATATCACAGTGATATATGTGCACCCATGTTCATAGCAGCACAATTTGTAATAGCTAAATCTTGGGAACAACCAAAATGCCCATCAACCGCAGAGTGGATGATAAAGATGTGGTATTTTTATATAATGCAATATTACTCAGCTATGAAGAAGGATGATCTTGAGGCCTTCATAGGTAAATGGAGGCAACTTCAGACTATCCTCATAAGTGAAATAAACAAGAATCATATTTATATATATCACATTGTGTGTGTGTATGTAAAAAGTAATAAGAACTGTGGGAGTAATAAAACCCAAAATGTGTAATTGCTATTATATAAAAGACAGGAAAAGAACGTGCTGTAAAAGACATAACTGCATGTATGCTTCATTGTGTAGGATTGATAACCATATTACCAAGTTTTTGTTGGATCATTGAACACAACTGTTTGCATTCTCACTGTTTGAATGTCCACTTTGTATGCTTCAATTTTGTAATTTGAACAACTATTTCTAAGATGACAGTATGTAATTTACCAACTAGTGATTTCTTACTGTTTATTTTTTTTGAAATTCTGTGTTATTTCTACCCTTTTTCTGTTTTGCTTTTTTTCTCTTTAAATGAAATTTTTTTAAAAGATATTTAAAAAGTGCTTGTTTGTATACAGAAGGCAGAAGACTGTGTGAAAACAACATTGCAACTCGGTGGAGAGGGGTGTAACGTCCAGAAAGAGAAAAAATCCTGGAAGAAGATAAACTAGTTGAAGGCTTACTCACATATGAGGAATTTCATTTTTCTTGTTTTCCCAACAATCTCAGTGTCCATAAATAGAATTTAAATCATGCGACAAGGCCAAAGATGCATTTTATTAGGAGATAGAATGTCAGAAAATTGATTTAAAAGCTTTACAACAGGAAAAACAAGCACTGAGTAAGTTATATACTGTCCAAAAGGACCTTGAAAACAGCTTCAGTGCTCTTCGGCAGGTCCAGGAAATAAACAGACTGAAAGGAAAGCACACAGAGATGAACCTTCAGGCAGTGGACCAAGCCTTTTCTATGGTTCAAAGTTTTTTAGCCATTCAGAAATTAGGGTCATTGTGAAAGAGGCCCAAGCTCAAGCGGACTGTGACACAAGTGCGATCAAAGAATTAAACCTCAAACACATCATAGTACAGGGTTGCTAAGAAATCCATACTTATCAGGGGAGGAAGATGGCAACGCTGATGGTGATGTCAGCGGTTGAGAAAAATGAAACTGAACCACCAAAAGGAAAGAGAAAAAGCAAAAGAATAAACAGCAACAAAAGACTCAGAAAAATAAGAAACTGCTTGTTGATCTCAGCTTGTCAGAATATGCTGATGCCAGGAAGTATTATGATCCTAAGAGACGCACTGCTAAGAAAACACACGACAGTTAATGCTCCTGAGAAGGCATTCAAATCAGCAGGAAAGAAAACAAAGCAAACACGAAAAGACGTTCAAGCAGTTACCTCTAATTCAAAAAGCAAGACAAGTATATTGGTTTGAGAAACGTCTGTGGTTTATTGACTTAGAGAACTATCTAATTGTAGTTGGATGAGATCAACTAGAGAATGTAATTCTGAAAAGATATTTGACACCAGGAGATACTTATGTACATTCTGATCTTTATGGAGCTACAAGCTGTGGGATTAAAAACTCAACAGGAGAGCCTGTCCCTCTGAGGACACTGACTAGGCAGGCATGACCATGCTTTGCTACAGTGCTACTAGGGATGCACAAGGTATCATTTGTGTTTGATAGGTGTGTCATCATCAAGTTTCCAATATAGCACCTACTGGAGAATATTTGACAACCGGAAGCTTCCTTATAAGAGGAAAAGAGAATTTCCTTCTTCCCTCAGATCTAATGAAGGGATTTTGTTTCCTCTTTAAGGTGATGATGCTTATGTTTGGAGACATCAGAGTGAAGGAAAAGTGCAGGATGAAAGCAAGGAGACACTGGAAACCTGCACAAGTGAGCTTGTATCAGAGGAAATGCAACAACTAGACAGAGGGAAACCAGTAGTGAGAAGATAGAGGAATTAGAGGAATTAGGGGAAGCGCTTGTGGAAGGAGAACTCACGACTCGTGTTGGCCAACAGGCCAATGATTCATAGTGGTGGAGATGAAATAAATGAGGAACTAGTTCAGGAGAAAGCTTTGAAGATGAAGTAGAATCTGAAGATACTAAGAAAGATCAGTGAAGGATATTGGTGAAATGAAGGATAAAGAGAAAGTGATAGAGTATCTCGATGCTACTTTTGACTTGTCTCATCTTCAATCTCAAAGAGATATCCAGAAATTGGCTTCAAATGAAGAATCTTCTAATTCAAGTGACAATAAATTACAGAGCCAAAAACATTTTTCAGCCAAGCAAAGAAGGGAAATGCAGAAGAAAAAATTTCCAAGTGACTCAGTGGATTTAAAAATGATAGCAAAAATGGACAAAGCAAAAAAAAAATGCTATATACATTGAAACTCATCAGAATGCAAGCAAAAATGTTGCACATGTGCAACCAATAAGTGATGATAGAAGAGTATGAGGAAATAATGAAGAAAAACAAAGACCAGGACAAGGAAGATTGTGAACTTACTATGAAAGTGCTGGGTTCTGCAGGTTCAAACAAAGAACAAAAAGGGAAGTAGGGGGAAAAGGAATAAACAAAGGATGGACTTGTAAAGAAACAGCCCCAGAAACCCAAAGGTGTACAGCGGGTTTCAGATGATATTAAAACATAGATTCCATCCTTTGAGGTTTTGACTCACGAATTACAAGACTTTGCTGTAGATGATCCACAGGATGACAAGGAAGAACAAGATCTGGATCAAAAGGGAAATGAGGAAAATCTGTTTGATTCTTTGATGGGTTATCCATATCCTTGAAGGTACTGTTAGCCGTTCCAATATGTGGCACCTCATACTACTATGATAAACCACACACATAAAGTGAAATGTACCTCTGGAGTTCAGAAAAAGGAAAAAGTTGCAGAAATAGCTTTGAATAGTTTCAGGCATTCCATAGAAGCAACAGCAAGAGAAGAGGATTTATTCTGGAGTGTGCAAAATGCCAATTTATCTAGAACCATTCCTGGCAAAGTGAAAGTGTCCACACTCAACTTTCTGAATGTAAAACTAAAAAACCTGAAATTAAACTCTAGAATATAGGAGAAGAGTCCATTTCATAGACTTTTGGAAGTTAAGATGCAAATACCATATAACAGGCCTTACCATATTTGGCAAAAGGACTTAATTCTTGGTGTATTTTTTTCAATTTTATCTAGAGAAAAATGTCTATGATAGGATTACCTAAAATATATTTGAAAAGCTATGCTAATTATATACACCTGTGGTTATTCTACATTTTGTTGAAATTTGAGAAGTTAATAAGTATTAATTTCAAGATGTAAAGCAATTAGACAGTTGACATGGTCTAATTTGCTTAAACTACTGACTTAGTTATATATATCTATATATAGATATAGATAGCTATATAGATATATAGATAGATATAGATATAGATAGATAGATATAGATATATAGATAGATATAGATAGATTATAGATGTAGATATAGGTATAGATATAGATATAGATATAGATATAGATATAGATATAGATAGATACATAGATATATAGATATAAATATCTATATATAGATATAGATAGATATGAATATCTATATATCTATGTATCTATCTATATCTATATATAGATATATATATTTTTACATGTATCTATCTATGATCTATGTATCTATGTATCTATCTATATCTATATATAGATATATATACATGTATATATAGATATATATACATGTATTTTACATGTATCTATCTATCTATATCTATATATAGATATATATATTTTTACACACACATGTGTGTACACCACAGGATTGCAGGATTGTGGGTGATCATCACCCATCAGCAAGAGGTTATGGAAGACAACTCCTCTGTGAAGGAGGAGGAGAAAAAGGCAGAGGAATCCCTCACATCAGATGAAATTAGGGTAAGTTGTTAAATGTGGGAAACTGCAAAATTTGGTAGAAAAGCACCACCTGAATAAAGTCATAGCAGTGCAAGCAATGCATTGGTTTAACATCACAGTATCACATTTCTGTGAAATCCTAAAAAGGAGGCAAAAGCAAATGTGGATGGATAAGTTCCTTTCTGGAGTTGCATGAAAAGCAGAGGATCCCATTAGCCAGGAGACAGCAGTGATTCTGTTAGAGACAGTGAAAGTCATTGTACACAATTGTCCTCCTTTCTTTGCTCTCTCACACCAACCACGAAGGTTTTCAAAGGTAAGTGCTAATTAATTTCCTTTTCTTTAGTATTTTCATTATTATTTCGTACAGAACTGCACTATTGTCATTATGTTTTGTCCAGGTACCTGGAATTGAACTCAGGAACTTGTGCTTACCAGGCAGCTGCTGTGCTGCTGAGCTATATCACAGGCCCCTATTGCATTTATTTTTAAATGAATATTTTTGGGTTGTGCAATAAATTATCTGAATTTCCATTATTTCTTATGGGGAAATTCACTTTGATGTAGAAGTGCTCTGGATTACAAGCAAATTTACAGAATGAACTATGCTTATACACAAAGATTTTACTATATATGCTTCATGATTCCATTTATGTATTCTAGAAACCACAAAGTAATCTGTAGCGAGAAGGAACATATAGATCAGTTGTTAACTGGAAACAGAAATGACAAAATGGAGAGATTACCAAGGGTCATGAAGAAACTTGTAGGGTATAACTGTTGCATTGTTTATGGTCATTGTTACATGGGTACACACATATGCCAAAACTTTTCAAATAATATGCCATATATATTTATTATATGTCAGTTGTTATATAATATGATTAAATAAAAGTGAAATGCTATGAGTAGCTAGTAAATTCTGAATTTGGAGGAGACAGTCTCAATTGTAATATAAAGATTTAAACATTTTACTGTGTAAGCTGATAGGAAGAAACAGCCTCTAGGAATCTACAATATTGATGTTTATGAAGTCTTTACGATGAGATTAATTGGACTTGGGTAATATCAATTGGCTTGAGAAACCTGTGTTTTGCATAAACTTTGATCTTAGAAATAGTTAGGTGTTTTTGTCCCTTCTCTTATACCTTGTGTGTTTTTATACACATGGAATAGAGAAAGAAGTACAGTAAAAATTTTGCCATATGAATACCATTTGGGAGTCACAAGAAACCATGATGGATCTGTATCCACTCACTGATGTATAACTCAGCTCTCCTAATATGATGTTACCCTTTGAAATATCAATATGCTAACGCTGTAAAGTTAGAAGAACTTTGATTTATTCCCTTATCAGTAGCAACGATTCAGGTTCTGGCACTGGGCAATTACAAGAAAGATTTGTCCAAAAAGCAGTGACAAGGAAACAAGGCCACAGGAATTTATAAAGCCACCTAAAAATTAGACACTAGACTGAGCCCTGGGAGAAGCAGGTCTCTGTCTAGGTATTTTACCAGTACATAGACCTGTATGTAATAAAAGATGACCAAAGAATTCTAGCCTTCCAATAACAAAATGAACAGCTCTTATCCCAAGTTTTAAATTACTTTAAAAATTATAAAATGCTCTGTGTGTGTCTCTGTGTACTTTATATACATGCATTGCATAGTGGACAGAGAGAATCTTAGATGGCTCTCTGAACAAAATTTGGTGAAGAATTATGTTTTAAGATCCAGAAAGTAACTTAAATGTTTCATTTGAGACCGTGGAAAGGATAGTTCTTGGATCTTGGCCGGCCCCAATTGGAAGACCTGATGTAAGAACTGGATTTTAAAGGAACTCAGTTAAATTATCCAACATTTACTCACCAGATTTGAAATTTCTCCTCAGATTAGGTTTTTTTTTTTAAATCTGAAATGCTCTTTCTCTGGACTTCTGCAAGGCAGGATTTCTCTCAACTTTCAGCAAAGAAGAAGTTATCATCTTATATTATTGCCTCTTCCAAACTGAATTACATTGTATGGGATGGCTATATATTTTCTTCATAGCACTCATCATATTACAATAATAAGTACATATGGATGTATATAGTTGCAATCAAGATACATGATGAATGCTTAAATTAACCATTAACCTCCCTGAAAATATTCCCCCCTGCTTCAAAGGTACTTATCCTTCTGAAAGTGCTTTTTGGTGATATTCACCTGATTTAGCAATGCATGATCTCATGAAAGGGAAATATTTAGTCAATTCAGGACATCAAGGCACCCAGGAAAGTTCAACCAAAGCCCAGAAAGAAGAAAGAGAAAGGTCTTTGATTAGTGTCACTGTTTGGAAGATAAGAAACCTAAAAGGAGATGAAAGTGGCATCAGAAGCTAAAATTTCTAGGTGGTGTTTGCAATGCACTTAGTGCAAGAGGGGAGTGACATGATTAAACTCAAGCCTGTGAATTTTAATTATCTCTCCCACCCCAGTTTCCCACTGCCATGGAAAATTGAAAGTTGGCCATACTGTGAGGTAACGCTTCATTCCCTACATAACTTGGCACTTAGGAAACGTTTTGCAAAAGCAGCAATTACCCCAATTGTCTTATCGGGGGGCCAATGGAGGGTGAATACAAACTGCCTTTTCGTGATATTTTTGTGCTATCAACATATCTGTAAGACACATTCATTCACCTATGCTTGAAACCTTCCAAGTTGCTATCCGTTTTGTCTTTCATATCTGCAGCCTCTACCCTCATAGATTCAGCCGAGCAAAGATTAAAAATATTTGGAGAAAAATTATATCTGTACAGAATATAAAGATTTTTTAAATATCCTAACTATTTTCTAAAACAATATAAGACCAATTTGCTTAGAATTTACATTGGATTAAGTAGTATATGTAATATATAATGAATTAAAGTGTATTCATTCCTAAGAATGAGCCAGTGATTGATTTTAAGACCTCAGATATTAAATCCCGAGATGCTCTAGTATCTTGTATAAGAAGGCACAGTATTTGCATATAACCTATCCAACATCTTTCCATATGTTTCAAGTCACTTCTAGATGACTTTTAATTTATATGCTATACCAATAGTTATATTATATAGAGAAAAATAGGAAAAAATCTCTACATATTTGGTACATACTAATTTTCTCTCAGGTTTTTTTTCCTTTGCATAGCATAGATTGAACCCACATCTTTATGCATGTTAGGCAAATGTGCTACCACTGAGTTGCACCATCGGCCCTCAAATATTTCAGTTTACCCTTGGCTGAATCACCAGATGTGGAAACTGGAGCTACAAAGGCCTATAGTATGCAGAAAGATGTGCCGTAGGTAACATGCAAATTCTTTTCATTTCACACAGGGCCCTTTAGCATCTATACATTTAGGTATCTGCAGAGGATTGAGGAAACCAACCTCAGTGGCCACAAAGGGATGATTATGCCTACGAAGCTGTGTGGAAAGAGAAGCATGTCGCAAGAGGCATGCACCATTTCCCATAATATCATCTCACGTGGATGCTCTGAGGAGTGAACTCTGTGCCTCCGACTCTCCCTTCACACCTCTACAGGTAAACTTATGTTCAAATTAGTATTAATCGTAGATCTGGAGACAAAAATAAAGCAAGTTGTAGTTTAGGGAGAGTGCGAGAGAATGGGCTGGAATGTTTCTGTTGGCCCTGCAGACTTCTCAGGGATTTAGTGACGAGGTCTTACAGATTGAATTGTTTAAGCACCATCTTCTTCCTTCGTTCATTTCACTGACTTTCACCTATGATGTCACTTCCTAAGCCAGTGCGTTATCACCTTAACATAGTTGGTCAAAGCTTGGAGCTTGAGACATGGTAAGGTTTGAATGTGTGTGGGACACCCTTCCATGTTCACGGTTCCCATTTCAGCCACCTTTGCCAGAGGCCTTGCGGGCAAGTAGTTTCAGAGGTGCCCTGAGGTAGGGAGACAGAGGGGCAAGAAGGCAGCGTAGTCCTAGCCTAAGCAGCATGTTTGTTGTTATCAGTACAACAGAGAGAGAGAGAGAGAGAGCATCTCCTGAGTTGTCATTTGGTGGAAAAGTTTCTGCTTTACCTAAGTTATGATACAAAAATATATGCAACGCAGGTGTCTAGAGCAAAACAAGCAATTCACTAACACCTGGAAAGACATACAGATTTAAAATGAAAAATTTCATTACGACCAGCTAGGTTTTGTGCCATTTTCAGTATTTTCTGTTTTTTCCCCCAAGAATCTTTTCCTTTGCGTATTGGATGTTTAAAAATACTTTCATTCCTTTTCAAATTCCTTCACTTCCTTATGTTCTGTTAAATAGCATAAAATATTTTTTAAAATTCTTAAAAATCTTTAAAATTCCTAAAACTTATGCTCTTAACAAAATTCCTTGAATGGCTATTACCTCGTGAGCTACACTGAGCCACGTAATTTCTATAAATTCATATGAGATTCTCAGGAAATTTTACAAAAGAGAAAACCGTGTGTGTGTGTGTGTGTGTGTGTGTGTGCGCGCGCCAGGGATCAAACTCACAACCTTGCACTTTCCAGGCAGGCACTGTGCTGCTGAGCTATATCTATGGCAAGAAATCATATTTCTAATGTTATTATTGAAATAGTTTTTCATTATCATCATCACCATCATCATCATCACCATCATCATCAGAGATTTACAGGTGTCTCGCACTACACAAGATAATTGGTTGCACTGATAGTGTTGACCCTGTGCAGCGCACTGGGGATCTTGCTGGCCCTCCTGACAAGGGTCAGGCTGCATATAATATGCTTCCACTGTGTCCTGTAAATTTTTTTGCAGAACTTTTGACAATGGTAATTGAGTATATATGTGACTTTTGCTAACTAAGCCCCATGCTAAGGCTTTGTCAATGTTATTTAATGTAATCGGAACAGTAACCTTGTGAGCAGAGGCATAAATATCACGTGGCTTTTCTTATTGGAAGAACACAAAATATAAATAAAGAGCAAAATAAAATAATAGGCAATAAGGAAATCTTTTGCAAAAGGGAAGGGAACCAAGAGATGCAGAAACGCAGTGCATAAAAAGAGAATTCAGATGTCTTAAGTACACAAACCAGTTCACCATCAAGACAATTATGTACTACAAACATGTATCAATGAAAATAAAAATTTTAAAGTACAATAACTGCACGAGTTACAAACTTTAAGCCAATATAATGGCATTAAAATATATCATAAATGTTATTTAATTTGCTCTGTGCTCCATACTTTATAATTGACAGCACAATCATCAATGAAGAGTTATGTAACAGCAATGGACATTGTATTTACTACTAAGCAAAGCTGATCTTTCAGCTAATAACCCAATGTGAGAGCATTTCTTTCCAATCTATTTCCAAATGCTCTTGAAAAATACTTAATTGGGGAATATAAGGCAGTTCTATATATCTAAGAATAGACCATTGAAGACTAATAAGTAATTATAATACATAGCTATGTATCAGAATTCCAAAGAGTATAAGCTAAACAAGATAGGAGCAGGTAACAAAATGCTTGTTTAGGACTCTGAACCTTCACGGGGCAGGAGATCAGATTGAACAAGAACTAAGAAACCAAATGTATATGTCAGAGCCATCTTGAATCTAGGGCTTTCTGTCAGAACACTGTTCAACTTCGATACTGCTTTTTCTGTAATAATTGCCACTGAAAAGTTTAGACCTTGAAATTTCTATTCTCTCCATGATGGATGTTAGAGATTAGCTGATACTCGCTGTGTTGTATTACACCTCTAAATAACTGTTCGCTGTTATTTGTCTCTGTTTCCTATATCCCAACAGAAGGTAAAAGTCATTCCCCATTTTCATGAAACCACATGTGAGATAGAAATAAAGGAGGAAGCTTGTTTGGAATGGGATAGATATAACTACTCAGGGAAGCAAGGGAAAGCTTTTATAGGTATCTCAGACTTCCTGTCTCATTTAAGGAACCACAATACTCCTGTTCTATGTGGCTGACAGTAGGTTGTCACTTCCAGTGTCTCAGTAACTAACAACCACTTCCATGTGCAAACACACACACACACACACACGGTTCCAGTGGTAGATAAAAATTCAGAACTGAGCTATTCGTAGTACATTCTGACTCCATAGAAGCAGTGACTCATCAAGGGTCCAAGCAGAATCAGTAAGAATTCTCCTCCAGACTGAAACAGGTACTGCAGGAGAGCAAAGCTTTCACGCTGGTATGATTCTGAATTGGTGTGCTAGCCTGGAGTTCCAGGAGCTCTTTAACTGGACCACATGGAGAATTCTGGTTCTAGATGAATGAATGATGGTACCTGAGAGAGAAAATTGAGGGTGAGGCTCATAAACACACAGTCTCAATAGCATCGTTTAGGTGCTGGGGATTTAGCTGAGTGGTACAGAGCCTGTCTGGTAAGCATGAGGTCCTGAGGTCGATTCTCGGTTGCAAAAACAATAACAAAAAAGGATTGTTTGAGCATGTAGATTTAGATTTCCTAAAGCTAGATTCATCCTTATATTTTCCAGAAGATATAGCCATCACTTAATTCTTAACTCAGTTGAATATCTGGCACTTTAAAGACTAATTACAACTAAATAAAAATGGAATAATTGGAACAAAGGGATACTACTGTTCCATAATTAGTATATTATTGAGCCATCAGTTCTTAAATACAGTTCCAGGACATTTATCTTTAAGAAAAGAGAAGAGAAGAAAAGAAAAGAGAAAAGAAAGGAAGGAAAGAACTGTTATGGTCTAGAAGTCTAGGATTTAAACCTAATTATAGTTCAACCTACAGATATATAGATGTGTGCACACAAACATATGTACACACACAAATACATACAAGTAAAATAGTTTAGAAAGTAAATGTAGTTTTTTTAGTGTAAAATGTCAAAGAGACGGAAAATATCAATATAACTTGTCTCAAAACTATTGAAGTTTTACTTGCCGTTAACATTTAACATGCTGTATTAAATTTTAAACAGGAAAATAATGAGAGTAAAAATAATTAGTACTTATATTATGATTAAAATAATTTTTGGGAAATAGTAAAACTTACTGAATGTTTAAAAAGTATGCATAGAAAGACAAATGTAAAATATGAGAAAAATCAAAGATGTTTTTAAAAATTTCATTTGGAAATGCTTTTAACCTCTTGCTGCATTCTACATGAATTAAATGAAAACAGAAATGTCGAGAAAGTTTAGCAATGAATCTTTATAAAAGATCACTCTTAGGTACATTAAATACACTGGCATTTGCATGCATATACATGACAGATACTTTTCATGTTTTGTTATTTTGTATCCCTACACACGTAATATAACCTTTTATTGTCACTTCTGGATTTATCACAATACAAATTTCTATATTTTAAAAACAAACCAAGGCATAAAGAAACAATTAAATTACTCTAAATCTTGCCCTTAAAAAATTGCCAACATTCAATTTATAGATGTATATATGGATATATTTTAATACATAAATGTATTATAATTCCATGAGGATAATTATATTATTATTTTTATAAATTATAATACTTATATTAGTATTGTATGTAATTATGGTATATAGGTAGTGATAAATATACATAGAAACATATATAAATACAATGATTCATAAGATTATAAAGACATTTTATTCTTGAACTGATATCCTCCATAATTGTAAGTAAAACACATCAGTTTTTAGTTACAATCATCATAAATAATAAACATATTGGCTTTTAGTTAAGTGAAAGTCGCTAAATTCAAAAAAATATTTCTTAACAGGAAAGGCATTTCTAAAATGTCTCAAACATAATTTAATTAAAAACACAGCAGTACTGAGATTGAAATAATTATTTTAATGCAAATTACAAGATTAATCAAGCTAAGCTATATCAAATTACCTTGTTATTAAAAATGAGAAATAACTTTATTCACTTTCCACTTGCCTTAATTCTACTAGACTTTGAACTACCATTGTTTTTTAGCATATTCTCTTATGCAATCATTATTTTGAATTTATTTAAAGCTGACCAAGTGCTCATGGCTAGTTTTAATATGGTCAGTTCTCTGATCTTTGATTATAATTCATTCCCCTGTGAGCTAGAATTCACCTTCAAGACTGTTTCCTATAATTTCCATGTTAAAGAATAGATAAAATATGTAACTATAATTGTTGGGCAATTTGAAAGTAAATTATTTGTAGCACTTGATTTGAGAAAAGAAAATATTCCCTGCCCTATAATTTCATGATATTATATACTACTGTGGAACAAAATTTATTTTCAATGTTTATCTGTGTTTGTAACTTAAAGTTTTTGTTTTACTTTGCTTTGTTTATTTGTTTTTTGCCTAGACATTGAATTTCCTCTTTGTCCTGAATAATACCATCACATAGTATGGCTTGATTTTTAGCTGTCAGTATTATTTAAACACCATTCTAACTGAATATATATAATTTTGAAGTGGAGAATTAAGGTTTATTTCAAGAATGTAGTTCTGCCACTGTTAAATTAAAATTCCACTTACTTAAATTGAGGAACTTGCTTGGCTCTATTCTTTTGTTCAAAATTTATTTTTAACCTGACCTATGAAAATCTTTAAAATTTCATGTAAAACAATGTGATGTTTTGATGCATGTATACATTTTTTAATTGTTTAAGTCAAATTAAACATTGACTTCCTCAAATATTCATTATTTCATCACGGTCAAACTTTTCAAAATCCTCTCTTTCTAGTTTTTGATGTGCATGAAACATTACTATCTTCTGTAGTCACCTTACTGTGGACCAACACACCACTACTTTTTGCCCCTATCTAACTGTAAGTTATTATCCATCAAAATTACCCCACCCTATCTGCTCTCCACAGGCACTGCAAACACCTGTTTAATTCTCAACTTTTGGGACATCAACATGTATTAGAATTAACATATAACTAAACTCACATGGCACTTGTCTTTCTGTACCTCCTCAGTTGTATCTTAAAGGCTTAATTTGACTTTTCTAAGTACTATTTCATTTTTAAAGTTTATTTACAGAGGAAAAAAAAAAGAAAAAAAGGGTAGCAACAAAACAGATTTCCAAGGAAAAAAAAAGAAAAGAACAAAAAAAAAACCCCTAAGAAATCACTATTTGATAAATTACATACTGTAATCTAGGAAATAATTGCTCAAGTTACAAAATTAAAATATACAAAGCAGACATTCGAACAGTGAGACTGTTAACAGTTGTGCTCCACGATCTAACAAAAAGTAATATGGTCATCCATCCTACACATTTATACATGCAGTTATATCATTTAAAGTACTTCCTTTTCCTCTGTTTTTTATGTAGCAATTACACATTTTGGGTTTTATTATTCCCACATTTCTTATTACTTTTTACACTAGAGACACAATGTGATATTTATAAATATGATCCTTATTTATTTCACTAATGAGGATAGTCTCAAGTTGTCTCCATTTACCTATGAAGGCCTCAAAGATCATCCTTCTTCATAGCTGAGTAATATTGCACTGTATAAAAATACCACATCTTTTTCATCCACTCTGCGGTTGATGGACATTTTGGTTGTTTCCAAGATTTAGCTATTACAAATTGTGCTACTATGAACATGAGTGCACATACATCACTGTGATATGAACTTTTCAGTTTTTCTGGGGAAATACCCAAGAGGGGAATAGCTAGGTTGAATGGAACTTTCAGTCCTAGTCTTCTGAGAAATCTCCATACTGATTTCCATAGTGGTTACACCACACTCTTACCAACAGTGGAGCAGTGTTTGTTTTTTCCTGCAGCCTCACCAACATCTGTTATCAGTTGATTTCTTGATGGCAGCTATTCTGTCAGGAGTGAGATGATATCTCAATGCTATTTTAATTTGCATTTCTCAAATGACCAGTGATGGTGAACATTTCTTCATGTATTTGTTTGCCATTTGTATATCTTCATCTGAGAACTGTGTGTTCATCTCAGCTGCCCATTTTTGGAGAGGGTCTTTGAATTTGAGGGGCTTGATGTTTTCAATTCTTTATATGTTCTTGATATAAGTCCTTTGTCTGAGGGGTTGCTGGCTAAAATTCTTTCTCATTCTGTGGGTTTTCTTTTCACTCTGTTAGTGATTTCTTTTGAAGTGCAGCAACTTTTCAATAATATGAGATGTTAATAATCTGAAGCATTTCCCGTGCAGTTTGCATTTTGTTAACAAATTCTCTGCCTACCCTATGTCTCCAAGATTTCTACCTACCTTATCTTCCAGTAGATTTAGTGTTTCTGTTTTAATGTTTAGGTCTTTGATCCATGTAGACTTTCGTTTTGTGCATGGTGATAGCCATGGATCTAGTCTCAGTCTTTTGCATGTGGAGAGACAGATTTTCCAATACCATTTATTAAAGAGGCTTTTCTAGAAACATAAGAACTACCAAAGCTCAACTAAGAAAATATAGCAATTTTGAATAACCCAATTCAGCTATTTAAATTGAAAATGTAATAAAAAAAAAAACTTACCAACAAAGAAATGCCCAGGTCCTGATGGATTCACAGCTGAATTCTACTAGAAATTTAGAGAATATTTGATGCCAATACTTCTTAAACTCTTCAATGCAATTGAAAAGAAAGCAGTCCTCACTAAATCATCTCATACCAATCACTCTTGGTATGAGAGTTATACTCTCATACCAAGACCAGAGAAAGAGCCAAACAAAAAGGAGAACTATAGGTCAATCTTACTAATGAACATTGATGCAAAGATTCTCAATAAAATAATGGCAAATAGCATGCAGCAAATCATCCAGATTATACATCATGACCAAGTTTTATTAATTCAAGGAATGCAGGGATCGTTTAACATATGCAAATCAATAAGTGTGATACACCACATCAACAGAGCCAAAAATAACATGATCATATCAATAGATGCAGAAAAAGCTTTTGTTAAAGTCCAACACATGTTCATGATAAAAACCCTTCAGAAACTTGGAATACATGGTGTCTGCCTCAACGTTATAAAGGCCATCTATGACAAACCAACTGCCAATATTATATTAAGTAAACAAAAACTGAAAGCTTTCACTTTAAAATCAGGAACAAGACAAGGATGTCCACTATCACCATGCCTCTTCAATATAGTTCTGGAAACACTAGCCAGGGTGATCAGACAAGAGAGAGAAATAAAAGGAATAAAGATAGGAAAGGAAGAAGTTAAATTATCACTATTTGCAGATGACATGATACTCTATATAGAAGACCCCAAAAACTCCATTAAAAGACTATTAGAGATAATAAACAAATTCAGCAGTGTAGCTGGATACAAAGTCAAGGCTCAAAAATCAATAGCATTTCTGTACACAAACAAGAAACTCACCGAGAGAGAAATTATAGAAATATCACCCTGTACAATAACAGCTAAAAAAAAAATGAAATACTTAGGAATCAACCTAACTAAGAATGTAAAAGACCTATATGCTGAAAATTATATTACGTTTAAAAAGGAGATTGAAGAGGGTATTAGAAAATGGAAGAATATTCCTTGCTCTTGGCTAGGAAGAACCAACATTTTGAAAACGGCCATACTCCCAAAACTGTTGTATGGATTTAATGCAATCCCAATCAAAATACCTCACAGATATAAAGAAAATACTCCTAAAATTCATTTGGAAACAGAAGAAACCTAGAATAGCAAAGGCAATTCTAGGCTATAAAGACAAGGCAGGAGGCATCTCAATTCCTGACTTGAAACTGTACTACAAAGCCACAGTGACAAATCAGCATGGTACTGGCAAAGAAATAGACCTGAGGACCAAGGGAACAGATTAGAAGATGCAAGTAGAAGTACAAAGACACTCAGCCACCTGATATTTGACAAAGGGGCTAAACATGTTCTCTAAGTACTATATTTCTGACACTGTCTTAAAATGTTCTCTTATTTTTGCCTCATTTCTAGATTTCCTCTGAGGTATTTAATTCCATCACAGGTGACACTATCAATTGAAAGATACATCATCTTTCTATACACAATCAAGAGTGAAAACATGATGTCAAATTATAGTCTTGGAGTAACATGTATGATTACATGTGCCCCAATATTAAAAAGGTTAAATTTTTTGAAAAGTGAAATTTTAGAGTTGATGAACCATGAAACCATCCCCATTTTAAAGGTAAGGAAATACAACCACATTTAGTGAAAATATTTAGTTACTACATAGAAGTTACTGACCTAGTTCCTATTCCCTTTCTTCATACCTTCTAATGTCTACTTTCAGTTTTCTTCCAACAAAGTAACGTCCTCCATTCTAAGACACATAGAAATGGAGAGTAGAGCTAGAAACCTAAGTTCATAATAATAAAAACAGCAAATCTGACAAATTATATTCAAATAAAGATGTGCATACATTGATTATTACTAATGGATCATTTTAAATGACAGGTTACAACCTAAAATTGGCATTTTTCTAATTTTGAAGTTGAAAAATCTATGATCAATTAATTAGTTTCCTTTTACTTGTGGATAAAACCAAGCTAGTGATCCACTAATTCTTTTGCATATTCACATTTTAGAATTGTTTTAATTGAGATTCCATCAAGTATTTTACCTTTTTCTTGATGGAAGTCTTATCTTTCAATAGTAGGCTCCTTTGCTCATTTAAAAAAAATTTTATGTTACCTACAAAAGCATTTCAAAAAACTACAAATATTCTGTTGAGTGTAGCTTTCATTTTGTTTATAAGTATTTGGAAGAAAAAGTGGGTAACAGGATCAGTTATGAATGAAATCCACATAAAGAGAAATTGTAACTAATTTTAAATGCAACATATCCCCAAAGAATGTCTTAGAAAATTATTTTAGCACCAATATATTTCATTACAACTTGAGCATATGACTTCAATTTTCAACTACACAAAAAAAATGACAATTTAACATATCTTTTAACAACTTTGATGTTCAGTATCATGACAATTCAGACATACATAGTGCACACAAAAGTTAGTCTCTATCTGGAGCAGGTGTAAATGTGGGTAAGACTGGACTGTTACTATTCTCACTGAAAGGAAAAAGGCAAGAATGGATATTGGGGTTTAAGTAACAATGTCTGTCACAGAAAGTAAAACAAACAAGCAAACAAAAAAATGTTACTATGATTAAGACTGATAAATGTAAATGATTTTTAAAAATACTTTTTTGCTCAGAACTTAAGTTTATAGGCAGGAACTGATAACCATTTTTGAGTTACTACTTCAGAATCATTACAGTTGAAAATCTAAATTCAGCAAAATAGTTGATTCCACTAGAAGTGTTTCAAATCCTCCCTATAAGCAAAATATCCTGCACTTTGTGATACAGGTGAGGGAATTTAAAATGCAAGTTAGTTTTTATTCTACCTCATTAACATAGATTCATTTTGTTGAAGTGAGATGATTATCTCTGAGATATTGTTCTTTCATAGAACTTCTCAATTTAATCCACTTCTGAGTTCTTACAGAGTTTGAGTGAAGAGTGTGGTAATTGAATTGCTTTAGCTAATGATATCCCCTAATGGGGAATCAGGAAAGCAAAGCAACATTGTGAGCAGTTGAAGGCACAATTTAGCCTGCCATGAACCTCTTTCCTTGCAAGAGACAAAGAGAAAAACAAACAAACAAAAAAATACAATACATGACTTCTTCAACTAATGTGATTTAAATATATATATATTTAGAAATTCCCTAATGGCAAATTCTCTTCCAACCCATGCCTCCATAAGAAGGGTTATAACTTTGACTTTTTGATATTTTTAAACACATATTATGTTTGAATAAAGAGTTCAGGATAAGTCAATTTTTCTCCTAAAAATGTTCCATCTTGATAGCCCCGGGATTTCAGGAAGTGTGAAGTCACACAGCCAGGAAGAAGCTTTCTGATCCTACATGCCATTCCCTAACTCAGTTCAATCAGGATATTGATCACGATAAAGTCTTGTTCATTGTTTTCAAAGTGGCTGATTAAAGATATTGATAAATCCTCTCCCCAAATCAGACAAAAGTCAAATAAATGGTACAAAACACAACAAACTAAGAAAACAATTTTTATATTCTAAAAACTCATGCAGGGCCAGAAAATTATCCGAAAGGTATTTGTGGTAATGTTTTCTGAACATTGAATAATGTCTGCATTTGGTCTGTCTGTGCTCCCATCTTCTTTCCTATCTCAGCGCGGTGGTTCTAGAGGGGTGGATCCAACCACGACAATTGGCAGATCATCAGCATCAGAGAATGGAGTGTACTTTACTTCAGAGTGGCTGCTGGCACCTATAGTCATCAACACAATCCTTGGATATGCTTCTGCAAGGCCAGCTGAGTGGAAAGGGCACTGTGTCAGATGTGCTAGGTTTTATGGGTGAAGGAAAAGTATGTTCATTCATCAGACTGAACATACACGCAGAAGCTTTTGAGACAGTCAACCTACTGGCACTGCATTGCAAACATGTATGTAGGAGACTTGAACGAGTTTCAGGCAGATTTTAAAAAGACTTAAGCTTTCAGTGCACTCATACTTTATCACAGACCAATTTTCAGAGGTTGGAGTCTTTATTTGCAAGCTCTTAGGAGCAACCACCAGGTAGCGAGTTCCCTAAAAATCAAACCAAGAGCGTGTTTGGAACATAGATGGAAAAGGCCACATATTACCCTGAATACAGATTTCAGAGATTTCACTAAGATAATTTACTAAGCCAACAATTGAGTAAACCAATAAGAGAGAAATGACAACTTCTAAAGAAAAAATATTATAGTTAGAACAATGGAATTACTATGTTTTCAGAAAAGATTGACTAACATACCAAAAAAACAAAAATAGATGGCTCATAATCAAGGAGTGCAGTCAATAAAATTTAGTTCTTAATATGTTCAAATTTGGGGTTTAGTGGATAAAAGCTTTGAAACCATTATTCTAAAAGTGTTCAAGTGACTGCATGAAATGCAGAGAAAGACATAAAGGGAATTTTTAAATGCATCAACAAAGTTGTTACATAATACATAAAATATTACAGAAATTGAAAAAGTTGGAGTTTCACAGTCAAAAACTAAAATGGCAAAAATATTAAAGTAGTTTAAAGCACAGAAAGTAAATGAACTCGGAGATGGATTAATAGAAATTACCTACCTCATTTTAACTCTTAATTTCTATACAAGATGGAAGGGCTAAGTATAATTCCATTCAGTTTTACAGCACATACAAATTTAGGGCAATAAGTCAATAAAAAGAGGTGAGGAGTGAATATGATAAGTATTTAGGAACAATGCTTGATTAAGAACATGAATTTATTAATAATCTGATGCAGATTTTTGTGGCCATTAGCTATTCACCATTGTAACAAAATACTTGAGCCAAACAATTTAAGGGAGAAATGATTTAACTTGGATCATAGTTTCAGTCCATGATTAGCTGGCTCTATTGGGTCTGGGCCAGTGGGAAGGCAGTATATTATAGGAGAAAGGGGTGCTGGGGCAAAAGTGCTTCCTTCTTGGAGACTGGGAGCAGAAAGTGAAGGAATGAATCAAAGGAAAGGGCTGGGCATATGATACATCCATCAAAGTCAGGCCCAATCCAATCACTCACTTTGTCCTAATGAGCTTCACTTCCTGATAGTGGATTTAGCTATATACTCACTGCTGGATTAATCCTTCATGATCCCATTGCCTCTCTCAGGCCCACTGCTACTGAGCACTGCTACTTTAAGAATCGTACTCATAATACATGAATCTTTGGGGACACTTACTATTTAAATCACAGTGATTATGATAAAAGTACACATTATAGCATTTAAAAATATCCAACGCATCCACAAAGTACACACATTAAAAAATCATTGGAGTAGATATTCTATGGTAAAGTATATTTAGCCCCTAAGAATATACCGAAGGACTGAACAAGTAAAAGACAGAAGACACTTAGAAAATAAATTATAAAAAATAAAATTAAACCTGCCCATATCAATATGAACATTATATGTAAACTGTCTAAATATCCTAATCAAAGGCACAGACTACAGGATTGGAGTTTTTAAATAGTAAGATCAAATTTTCTACAAATTATTCTCATTAAATTGAAAGATAAAGATAGGTCTAAATGTGCACAGACATACTGCAAACAGTAATCATAAGAGAACAAAAGGGTTCAGTGTCAGACAAAATGGCCAGGTGTGTTGGTGTGTGCAGTACTTGAGAGGCTGAGGCAATAGAACAGCTCTGAGTTTGAAGCCAGCCTTGGCTACATAGTGAGTTCAAGACCAACCTGAACTACACAGTGAGATGCTGTCCCAAAACCTCTCCTCAAGAAAACTCAAACATAATAGACTTTGAGTCAAGGTACATTATTAGCAAAGAACAGGGTACTTCATAAAGACAAAAAGGTCAATACATGAGGAAGACATAACAAATATAACAGAGGCATCTAATAAATACAAAATAGCCAAAAATGGATAAAATTCAAGGAAAATATAAACATTTGAAAAATAATAGCTGGAAACTTTGATACTGTATTCAGTATGTGATGGAAAAATGAAATCAGGCAGAGAAATGAAAAATCAGAAACAATGCAGAAGCCTTGAATAACTGGAATCTGACTCTCAAGTGTCGCTTCTTAGAAATGCTTTGCGGGTTTACTTCCTGTAGCTGCATCTCCTCTTCCTTTCAAAGTGCCTTGTTTTGTGGTTTAACAGTTTGCAACTTGACTTCTCCATGCCATTTTGTGCTTTGTAACTCCAGTGAAATCTTTCCATAAGACAATGTGTGACTCAAACATCCAGTTTCATAAAACGCTATTGAAGCCAGAATGCAAAGCAAATGAAGTAACCATGGGAACATGGCCACTACTTCACAGGTATCCTGGTCCTGGCTACTGGTTTTAAATCTTTAGAAGACATGGTAGATTTTGGAACCATTTAGTAAATAGTGGTGTTTCCAGTACCCATGGTGAAAATTCTATGGTTAGATAAGATCTCTGGAAGGTGATCATTTTTCTCACCCTCATCCTCTAGGTAGTTGGGAAATACTAAGCCTTTGGGGCTCATGCACTGTCTCTATGTTCCTTAGATTAGGTTACTTTTGTGTTCCTGTCAGGGCAATAGAGTAGTCATGAGTTAGAGGTTACCTTGGGCTATGTAATAAGTTCAAACTATAGAGTGGCATGCTGTCTCAAAAGCCTTCCCTTTAAGGAAGCAAAGGATTATCACTATTAAACTATGCCTGAAGTTATATTAGCAGAGTTTTCCTTAAATCTTTTCAATCTAACTAAATGTTTTTAAGGCAAACTGAAAGTGGGTGGAAATGTTACGTATATTATTTCTATGTCTCATCTGTCATTTTGCTTTTCACTTGCAAGTGTTTCTACACCATATTGAGATAGAAGACACCAAAAGAAAAAATAACTCCTCATGAAAGTGTAAACATAATCATGGCCTTAATAGTGGTCTAAATAAAGCAGGAGGAGGATATGTCACATCCCCAGCTCAAAACTATTGCTCATAGAGGAACAAAGTCAAAAAGGTCATGCAAGAATAGCAATAATGTATGGTATAGCATGGAAAAGGTAAAATAACAAAACAGAAATTCAAGAAACAAATCCCTGCTTCTCCCATGTTGGCCTGTGTTTCCTCTCTCATAAAATGTGAGGGATGAACTTATACTCCAGGGTCACTTCTTGCTCTGAAATTTACTTAATTCAGCATGAAAACATCTATCATAGCCAGTTACCCCAGGTTGAATATTAGAAATCTAAAAATAGACCGGAGCGAAGTCTCCTTCATCTGTCCAGGATTTCATCAACCTCTTCCCATCTCTGGATGGATGTAAGTGTTCATAACTGCATTTGTAACTCTGTATTATGCATCTCTAAGGAATCACATTAAAAAAGAAGTGTGATCCTAACTGATACCTTAACACAGAGGACTAAGACAGCATTGTGGCTAAGTTTACAAATGGATATGCTAGAAACTCTACAATCAATTCCTCCTATTTCTTTTCACCATATGTGTTTCCAGAGATGTTTTATAGAAAATGAGAAGTTTGGGGTTGGTATAAGCGTGAGGGTATATTCTTGGTGACAGAAAAACAGGTAATCACAACAGATCGAAACAGTTTTACTACTGAACAGTGTGCCTACTAGATTCAAAACGGTAAGAGCTGTTGTGGTATTTGCCCAAAAATTATCAATGAATGACCCCAAAATCTTATTCTGTTTTTTATGTTCCTGAAAAGGAAATTATTCAAGTTCAAGGAAAATGTCAAGACAAGCTCAATGCGCCACCTGCAGAAAGATGTATATAGCTGCAAAAAATGGACCTAAGATAATATATCATGCAGACAAATAATTCGAGTTTTAGATTTTAACACACTTTTGATTGATCTCGATTTGATCACTTGCCTTTCTCTGATTTTCAAAATCTTTAAGGCTTTTCATCTGAGGAGGTGAGATTACATAATTTACCACAAAGTACCATTAAAATAATTAGGGGAGAGAGATTAGCCATTCTTTCACATAATAAGAAAATATATGACAATTTTTCTGTTGTCATTATTCTCATTTTTACCTATATATGAATTAGCACCTCAAAACATTTACCAAACACTATCTTTTGACTCTCAAGTTCCCACATTGAAGAATTCCTTTTTGTTGCTTTACCAAGATTTATTCTGTTCTATAGGAGTCAACTCAAGTTAAATGAAGCCCATGGAAAATAGATGTGTAAGCATACATGCCAACTGGTTGATTTTCAATAATAATGATGATTCTGATACAAAGAATTGTTAGCATAATATCACTCTATAGGAATACAGACATGGAAAGTGGGCTTATCCTGCAGTTGATGGGTAGACATGTTGTCAGATCACTTACATAGGCCTTGAAAATAGTGCCAAGAGAAGATGGTCACGGGATATTTCCACCTCTGCAATGAAGCTGTAGTTTTCCTTAAGGATTATGTTTAAAAAGTGCAGAATTTTTCTCATCTTTAACCTCTATTGGCCAGAATTTTTCTCATCTTTAACCTCTATTGGCCAAATTCTGACTCTTTAGGCTTCTTTTTCTGGTCTGTTTGTTGACAATATTTACATACTCTTTCTCTGCCAGACACATAATAATATAAATACCTAATTTTCCATTTCCTATATTACTATAAAATTCCTAGCTTTATTCAGGCATTTAGCCCCAGATTACAATGATTATAGACATGTTACAAATTTCTCATCCCAGATTTCAGGTAGTATTTTTGCTTTTTGCAAGAAAGGTAATTACTAACCACATTTGTACATGAATCTTTTTCTTAGAAAATGATGCTATTTAAAATTTTTGGATAACTATAACATTGCCCCAGTAATTTACCTCATAAGTTAGATTTTAAATGATATGAATGTTTTCATCAAAATATTTTCTAGTTTTCCATGACAATATTATCCATGACTCTGGTATTATTTAAGAGTTGAAGATAAAATAGAAAAATCACCCAATTAAAGTAATTATAGGTTATTATTTAGAGAGTAAGACTGAAAAGTGGTATTAGGAAAGTTTGATTAGACTTATAGTAGAGGATGATTAATATACTAGGAGATTTAGTATAGTAGAGAAAATATCAGCCATAAATAATAACTTTGGGAAACCCAAGGAATATTAACTATATATCCTGGCTTAGTCTGAAATTGAAGGAAATCTTTCTCAGAGAAAAGTCTTAGAGACTAAAGCTGATAGGGTGTGTATTCCTCATAAAGCATTACTTCACTACAAAATAGGAAATGCATATTAAGAATTCCAGAAGTTTCTGTGCCTGACTTTACCATTAGAATTGATCTCAGTGGTGGAAGCTTCTCCCATTTGCCTTCTGCTTAGAAAGATTTGCAGCACACTTGCAACTTTCCATGGAGAAAAAACTCTCTCCTGTCCATTCTCAACCTTCTCTCTAGCAATTCATGTGCATGCTCAGAGGCTTTCAATTACCCTGAGTTTGCTTTCAAATATTAGTTTCATAAACTTTATTTTGTTTCTCTGTATCACTTTGGAGTTTTATATTCAGCTTAGTTTCACTGACACATGGTTTAAAATAAATTGATCTGCTATTATATTCCCACCATTTGAAAGTGCTGAATCTAGACTATACACTGGGTCAATCTGCTCCAAATCTCCTGTTCTATTAAAAGTTGATGGCAAAGTTTACAAAACCGTATTTTGAACTTGGGCAAAGTTGTCCTTCAACTCATCAATTGGGTCCACTATCTTTCCATATCTATGGACCTGATCCCACCTCTTTATTCATCTTAAACACTTTAGCAAAGTCACTGATATTCTTGGGACACCTTGCAATGCTTAAGATGATTCTCTGATGCAGAATCTAGCCCAACTCAACTCTTCCATATTAACTTTGAGAAACCCAGTAACATTGTGTCACTTCTCTTTTTCTTGCAGGTTTCATATCCAGGAAATTTCCTGGTGGGAACACCCTCAGGCCCTCTTGGAATATCACAACAGCTGTTTGCCTACTTATACAGATGTTACATAATCAATAACTACATTAAATGCTCAGTGGGGTAGTCTACACAACTTTTTGTTTTCAGTAAATAGACATGAGGGTGGAGTAGTATAAATTATTCTACATTCTCATTACAATATATTTAATCACTTATTCAAAAGTCAGTGGTGCCTCATAGAGAATTTAATAAGTGATGGTTTTAAATATTTAAGAAATGCTAGCCTAGTGTGTGCCAGAAATTTTAATCTGGAAGAGAGAAAGCTCACAATACCCTCACAGACACCTACACAAATTATTGTTAAATGTTTACAATAGCACTTGGTCAAACGAAGAGTCACAAACATGAAAGATATATTTTTGAAACAACCTTTTGCTATTAAAACTTCTTTGTTTACTTTACCAGTGTTGAACTTTGTTTCTAAAATCAGTGTCTTAAAGAATAGTGCTGTTACTCAAATTCACTAAATTACTCGTAAGCTAGAGAATATGCTGAACATTTTTTCAGTATGCTTGTAACATATTCAAATGATAATATGCACTGAAAAAAGCCAAAGATAATATATCTTTGCATTTTTATCTTTGTTGACCAGTTTTATTGAGCTTGCATTTGGTCATATTTCATCTGATGTATTCTATTCGAATAATACACAATGAGATCCAGCCACAAGAAGCCCGCAAGCACAGTCTGTCTTTCAGCAGGTGAATAGAGTCTCTTTCTGATTTATTTAAATAACAATTACTGAATGTTATTGTAACAATGGAAACTGAAATACAAAGATTTCTCTTTATATAAGTCACCCCTTCACATACATTTCCGTTAAGCCTGCATCTCTAAATCATTCCTTTGAAATTATTGAATAAAACACAATTTCTTACTGCATGAAAGAGAAATCATATAACATAAATGCATGTTAAGCCAATAACTGATTCTATTAAAGATATGCCAGACACAGAAAGAGCCTTTTTTTGGAGTGTTGATACCTTATAATGAGAAATACTTTTTTAAAAGCATTGTAACAAAAAATAAGCCTAAGTACACTAAAAGTAGGTGAATACCTAAGATAATTGAAATGTTTTACCTGCAATTTCATTATTCAAATTTTGAAAAGTACAGCTCTTTGAAAGCCAATATAACTCTTTGAGAAAGCAGATTAAGAAACTTCCCTTTGCCCTGTCCCCGTACCATGCTAAACTTCAAACCTGTTACTTGCAATTCTTATTGAACTCACTGCCACAGCAAAAGCAAAATATTCAAAAGGTGACTAAAATTCAAGGTTAAAACACAATACTTTAAGTTAAATACAAACATACATATAAAAATGACATTAAAATATTATTAAAGTAACTGGCACAATCACAGTCCTTGCTTTCCATGGCATGGCAAGACTGAAAAACAAGGGATCTCCTGCATTCAAATACACTGTTCCCTTCAGGTGAAAGATTTCAGTTCATTTTTCCTTTGCCTGTTTTTCTCAACAACCACAATCTCTTCTGTCATCCTTACCACGCATAGCTCCACTAGAGCTTTCTTTCTGACCAAGTGTTTCACATCACTCTACTGGCTCTTCGTTCTTAATTTTCAACACAGTTCTGGCCAAAAGCACTCAGAAGTAATCATGCTACCATCCCAACAGTAGACTGCACTGAAATTCCTCTTCCACCCATGTAATATCTCTAAACACAAGCGAAATGCAGACCTACTTTCAGCCAAAACACAACATACTACCTGAGATTCAGTAACGAGTACAATCCTTCTCAATAGAAGCCTCCTGAGTTTCGTCTTAACCAGCAGCATTTCTATCAGTACTCTCAGTTTCCAGGCTCTGACTAGAGTCTCCAGTATAGTTTATAACATACAGTGGCTGTCATTTTGGCCAGACTCTCTAAATCTTTCCAAATCAATTTCAAAGGTTCTTAAGCCACATGGTCAGGTAACATCACAGCAATGACCCCACCCTTGGTACAAATTTTTGTTGCAGTTTGAGGTTTGCAAGAACAAGACAATACAGGAGACATAATTTATAGTATTATTTATAATGGTCACCTGGTATAATCAGGGGTTATAAGAACAATTTCAATCAGAACACAGAATTTATAATATTTTATAATGGTCACCTAGAGTTAAACACAAGAAAGTGCAGGAAATCTGTCACAACACTAAAGATCCAGAATATCCCAAGGGCCTGGATCCCACAGCAATGTCCTGTATGAGTCCAGATAAGGACCTAGAGCCCATGAAAATGCCACCCACAAATCAACTGGAGGTCTAGTGCCCACAAGGAGGACTCACACCAGCCTGTTTTACAGATTTGCGCTGGGAAGGCCCAAAGGTCAGCGGTGGAAGCAAGCAAGTCTATGCCAGTGGGAGGAAGTGTCTATGCTATTAGGTTGAAAGTTCCCACACTGGAACTGAGCAGACATGTTCAAAATAAGGACCAGGGCTGACCTGAAAAGTATCACAGCCATCCTCAGCGACATGGAGGTCCCGAGATCCGCCAACCATAAGCACAGTCAAGTACAGGCCAGAAAGCCAGGTGACAAGCTGCTCCTGGAGATTAAACCACACAGATATTCCCCTCTGGCACCAGGAAGCGATGCTTAATGTAAGGACCAGAGCTCCCTCAAAGTGAACCACAGCCACTCTCGCCAATAAGCTCCTGAGCTCCTCTGATAATAACGTCCAAACTCATATTGGGGAAGCTACTCATGACGAGCTCCTCTAGGAGAACCAATGGCTTGAACAGCAACACTTAGGAGAACCCACAATACTGCAGTCTTCTTCTCTACATCTCTAATTACGCTGGCAACTTTCCTCAGGTGGGCCATCTACACTCAGCACCATGCTGATTTAATTCAGCTGGTGTTCAATTGACCACCAGTTTTTAATTCATAATGATCCACCTCTGGTCAACTCAATAACCATACACATTTCCTCAAAGGTCCTTCTGTCTTTAGTGGAAGATTTACGAAAGTTAATATATCTTGTTCTATTCAGATTTACATTAATACAACAATTACATATATGTAATTCTTTTTACACTTACTACTGCATCAAAACAGAATATTCAAAGGGTGACCAAGGTTCAACATTAAAACATAATACTTTGATTAATTAACCTGTTTACAAACATATAAAAACAACATCAAAATCAAATTATAAGATTATAACCACAGTCCTCACATCCCATTAACTTTTAACATGGCATGACAAGACTAAAATACAAGTATCTTCCACAATTCAAATATACTCTTCTCTTCAGGTGCAAGACTTCATTTTCCCAGTGTCCTGTTCTCCTGAAAAACTATGTTTTCTTTTGTTTCATCTTTCCAACTCATAGTTCCACTAGAGCCTTCTTTCTGGCCAAATGTTTTAAATTATTCTACTGGCTCTTTACTCTAAATTGTCAACATAGATCTAGTCAAAAGCTCTCAGAAGTAACTGTGCTACAATCCCAACAGTAGAAGGCACTGCAATTTTTCTGCCACCCAAGTAATATATCTAAATACAAGCAAAATGCAGAGCAACTTTTAGCCAAAGCACAATATACTGCCTGGACTCCAGCCGCTGATGCAGTCCTTCTCAGCGGAAGCCTCCGAAGCTTCATCTTAACTGGCAGCATTTCCATCAGACTCTGATTTTCCAGGCTTCTGCCATACTCTCCAATATGGTCTACAGCATATAGGGGCTGCCTCTTTGTCCAGGCTCTCAAAAACTTTCTAAATTAATTTTCAAGGCTGTTAAGCAAAATGGTCAAGCAACTTAACAGCAGTGACCCCACTCTCCTGGCACCAAATTCTGTCTTAGTTACTTTTTACTCATTGCTGAGACAAAATACTTCATGTCCAAAGTTAGGGAAGGAAAGCTTTATTTGTTATAGGTTAGAGGTTTCAGCCCATGTTCACCTGGCTGTATGCAGCAGAGTGGCATGGTGGGCAGCTATTCATGGCCAGCTACAAGCAGCAAGGTGCAAAACAGAAAGAGAAACATACCTTCTTCCTGCTGATACATAGTATCCTGGCTCCACCCCTGGGCGGGTGAAACACTCACACCACCAATCACAGTGCTAGACAGTGAACCAATCACAAATGCTAGATTTGGTTGAGTCCATAATTGTATGAGCCTTAGGGGCCACTGACATAAAGCATGGTATCACCCAAGGAGTCAAATACAAAGAAAGTGCAGGAAATCTGTCCGCATATTAAGACCGAAGCTGAGGACCTAGATCCACAGCAATGTCCTGGATGAGTTCAACTAAAGACCTAGGGTTCGTGATACTGTGTATGATACATATATGAATCCACATACAGGCACATTGTGTTTTATACACTTCACTTCAGGAAATTTTTATAAACTAAAGGTTTTTGACAACTTCATAGTGAGGATATCTCTACGCAACAGGTTTCTAACAGCATGTACCCACTTCATGTTTCCTTAGTCTATTTCATGGCAGCTATCACGGTATTTACACTTTTTTTCATTATATCTCTTACCATTTTCAGTGATCAGTGATCTTTGCTGTTACTATTAAAATTATTTTGGGATGCTACAAATTTGCCCGTTTAAGAGGCTGAGTTGAATGAATGAACCTGAGTGTTCTGCTTGCTCCACTGACCAGCCATTTCCCATAATGCCACCTCTCCATAGACTTCTCTGTCCTTGGTGCAGAACGACACTAAAATTTATTCCGTCAAGAACCCTGAAGTACACTGCAAATTTTCAAGTGAAGAGAACAGTTGCATATCTTTCACGTTAACTCCAAAGCTAACAGTGATTTAGTAAAGTAAGCATGTCAAAAGCCAACAGGCCAGCCAGACATGGTGGCTCAGGCTTGTCATCCCAGCACGTGGGAGGTTGAGGCAGGAAAATCACTGTGATTTGCAGGCCAGCCTGGGCTATATAATGAGCTCAAGGCCAGCCTGTACTATATAGAGAAACTGTCTCAAAAAAGAAAAAGAGTGAGAGAGAAAAAAAAACCCAATAAGCCAATGGTTATGACCTTGTGTCAAACAGTTACTCAAGTTATGACAGCAAAGGAAAAGCCCTTGGAGGAAATTAATATATCATTACACTATAGACACAATTAACGAAATGAAACAGTAGTCTTATCACTGATATGACAAGCTCTAATGGTCTGCATGTTACATCAATCCAGTCACAACATCCTGTCCAGCCAAAGCCTAATCCAAAGTAACTAATTATTTTCATCAATTCTAAAGTGAGTTAAAGTGAAGAAGAGGCTGCAGGAGAAAAGTTTGACACTAGCAGGGATTGGTTCATAAATGTAAAGGAAAGAGGCCATGTAGGATACACAGAAGTGCAGGATAAAAAGTGCAAGGTACAAACGTAGATTCAGCAGTAAGTTATGCAGAAGAAGCGTGGGTACACCAAACAACAGATTTTCAACAACATAGTTTTGTATTGAGGCAATGTTATCGAGGACTTTTCATAGCTAGAAAGGAGAAGTCAGTGTGTGGCTTCAAAGTTTCAAAGGACCGGGTATAAAGGCAGCCTCCATAATACAGCTATGAAGAATTGTGCTGCTATTAACTTGGATATGTATCTTTTATTGTACTACGATGCCACTAACCCAGGAAGATACGTAGAAGGTGAATAATTGAGTTAAGTTTAATCTTTAAGTATTTGAGGAATACCCATACTGATTTTCGTGGTGGTTGTAAAAGTTTGTTTTTCGCCAAAAATGTAGAAGGTTTTCATTTTTCCCATGCAGCCTTACCAGCCTTTAATATTATTTGATTTATTGAAGATAGTCATATATTCTGGAATGAGATGAAATCTTAGCTTTATTGTAACTTGCATTTCAAAAATGACCAATGATGAGCACTTTTTCATGCATTTATTGACATTTGTACTTATGAGGATTGTCTATTTTAGTTGCCCTTTTTTGATTATGTCTTTTATTATATGGTATATAATTTTTATTCACTATATATTCTTTATATTTGGTCCTCTGCCTGAAGAATAACTTGCAAAATATTTTCAACACTCTGGTGGCTGTCTCTTTTACTGTATAAAAGCTTTTACACAGTCATAATTTTTGATTATTCATGTTATTCTCATGCAATTGGACTTGTATATATAAATGAAAGGGTGGCAGTTGTACACAATGGAGTACTACTCAGCACTAAAAAAGGCAGAAGTGGGGTCATTTAAAGGAACTTAGATGCTCCTTGTATCCATAAAGTTGTTAAGTAATCAAACACAAAAGCTTAAATGTCATATGGTTTCTTTGATAAGAGCAACTCAAAGTATAGATAAATCAAAACAGCAAAGTAAAAGATAGTCAGTAGAGAAATAGAGAAATACATCTTTCATAAGTGGGAAAAGGACCAAGAGATATTAGAAGGGGGAATTGAGGAGGAGAATGTAAAAATAATTAAGATGTGTCATTTTCATGTAGCAAATCCTCACAATGAATGTATTCATTTTCTACCATAAACAGGTACTATTAAAAATGCAGATTCACTCTCTTTGCCGGGATTAATGCAGTGACTTTAAGTTAAAGGCAGTGCTCATTTACCATTCTGAAAAATGCTTTGAACCTTAAGCAACATTCTGAATATACTCTTTCATGCTCTATAAATGGAAGCAACAAGCCTAAAATGGCAATATCATTGTTTACAGTAAGGTTTGCTGAATATTAAGAGCCCAGTGTTGAGAGCTACTGCTCTGGAAACACTGTTTAAAAATGTTAGTATTTATTAACAATGTACTGGATCACTCAAGAACTCAGATGAAGATGTACATGATTGATGTGATTTTCATACCTGTGAATATCATTACCATTCTGCAGCACATGAGTTTAAAGTCTCATTATTAAGAAATATATTTTTAAGACTATAATTGAAGTAGATAGCAGTTTGATCCTCTGATGGCTATGAATAAAGTAATTCAACCTCTTCTGAAAAGGATTTTCCTTTCCAGATTCCATCAAGAACATCCATGATTTTAGGAGATCAAAATACTAACATTAATAAGTATGGAAGATGTTGATTCTAACCTCATAGACAACTTTGAAGAGTTTGAGATTTCACTAGGAAAAGTCACTGCAGCTATAAAGGAAACAGCAAAAAACTAGAAACAAATAGCACAAAAGACATGACTGAATTGGAGTCACACGATGAAATTTATGGGATGAGAAGTTGCTGTGTAGATGAGAAATAAAAAGGTTTTTTGTTTAGATAGAATTTATGCCTTGTGAAGGTGCTGTGGAAACTTTAGAAATGGCACTATAGTTAGAATTATGCATAAACTTAGCTGATAAGTCAGTAATAGAGCGTGAGAGAATTGAATCCAGTGTTGAAATGAGTTGTACTGCGATATAATGCCTCACACATACAGCATTACTATATGCTAAGTGTTCTCTTCTGTTGAAAGAAAATTCAATCAGCACGACAAACTTCGCTGATACTTATTTTAAGAAACTACCAGAGGAACTGGGGTGTAGTTGGTGATAAATTGTTTGCCCAGCATTCACAATTTCCTGGATTCAATCCTCAGCACTAAATAAAGGAGAGAGAAAGAGAAACAAGTCAGAAATTGCTTCAGCCTGCAGCACCACTTTTACCAGTCGGTGGCCATAAACATCAACACAAGATCCTTTACCAGCAAAAAAAAAATGAGCATTCAAGCTTAGATAATCATTATCCTTTTTGAGTAATAATGTATCCTAACATTAGGACATGTAAATTGTTTTGGTGGATATAAGGCTGTGCACTTAATAGGCTGCATTGCAATATAAACATATATATATATATATATATATATATATATATATATATATATATATATAATTTTTTCTATCCACAGGAAAACCAGAATATTCATGTGACTCATTTTAACGTGACAGTCTGCAGCCACATGCTCAATATATCTGAATTGTCCCTGTACTTATACTAATTTCCATTTGGTCTTTGTCTGTATTCTTCCTGTTTGATGGTAAACTTTTTGAAGACCAAGAAAACAAATTATCAACACCTATATAGTGAGTTATATGCAGTAAACATTGTGAGCACACTGAACGTTTAATAAATAGTAAATGAAATAGGTTGAAAAGCTTATTGATGAGGAAATTCTATAATTATAACTTTTGCTTCCAAAACGGTAAATATTTATGATATATGAAATATGAAAGACATGTAACATGTGATTATATCAAAGTATATGCTTGCAAAGCCATATAAAATATAAAACTATTAATAAATTTTTAAATAAGAGTTTGATTATCTTTTTATATTCCGGAGGATTCATAATGACTTAATCACACTAACATCATTGTTGCTGAATAAAATCTTTAATTTTAATTACATTTTATTGATATATCTTATATACACATAATGAACACACATCACAGAGAATTTGTTCCTGTACATGATCTAACTTGTTTTTTCCCCATTCCTCTTCCCTTCAACTCCCCCTCCCCTCTTCATTTACAAAGCTTTGTTTCCATATTTTCCTTCTTCTCTCTCTCTCTCTCTCTCTTTACTTTTGTGATCTTTCCTTTACCCATTTATTTTGCCTTGTGCCCCCTTCCCACCTACTATTTCACAACATTTTGGCCCTCATTTATACCGTTGGTTTCTCAAACAAGAGAAACAAGGGAATATTTACACATGTGTCTGATTTATTTCACTTAAGAGTATGGACTCCAGGTGCATCCATTAAATCTCTATATTTTAAGGAAAGAAAATAAATGAACAGTATAGCCATACATAATACAGAGAGATGCCTGTATTTGGATAGTTAGAAAATCTCCACAGATTATTTTAAGCTGTCATCTAATTGTTCTTAATATAAAACTTGTCAAGTTCCAAGGTTACCAAAATATAAGAGTTAAGGTTTCTACAGACCTACAAGAGAATTTTCTTGGTATGTGAGTAGAATCCTTCCTCTAAATGACTGTTCAATCTTTGTCAATCTCATGCTATGACTCTTTAATTATTTCCAATTATATCTATTTTGTGAACCTCAGATAATGAGAAGTGATTTTATATTATTATTCCTATAATAGCATGATATTTTCTCTAGATTCTTTTTTTGACATTAAATTTAATAAACAGCCAATTATATGAATTGAATATATTTTTCCACCTCCCATATACTTATTGATGCCTAAGTATATGCCAAGAACTATTACATAAGCCAGAATACAAAGTGGTCTTAAAAACCTTATAGCATTATTTCTGAGGACTTCTATAATATCAGGTTCTGTCAAATAATTTTATTTTACAAGTAATTTACTGTTTGTGGGGAAAATATTCGTTTCAAGCTCAAATTTAGCTACAATTAACTATGACAATGCTTTGTAGAAGTTGTTAGAAAGAAAAGGAAAATAAATTTTGTATCGATTAAGACATTGTTCTAGGTATTAAATGTGAAAATATTAAATCTTTGTAAATGATATATATACATATATGCATATATATTCTGTACATGTAGAGGGAAATATCAATAACTATCCATCTGAAATTACAGAATGAGATGGAGAAAGTAGAGAAAAACAAATAAAACTCAAGAAATACTTGGAAGCTTTTAAACTTAGGGCACAAATAAAAAAGAAAATAGTTTCTTCATGCTGTACAAATATATAATTAAGGCTTGGCACAAAATTTTTAAAATGGCCCGCCTATAACATTTTCATGAAACAATCTCCTTCCATATCTGCCATGAGTTAACTTTCTTAAACAAATCAAATTACTTTGGCATAAAAATTGTAGTTAGATACTTCAAATAGTGGCCCTTGTGTTGACCAATTTCTTACGTGGACACACTGACAGAGTTACAATAAAGTTGCTTCAGAAATTATGAGAATGGAGATCTCAGAGGTTCTTCCACATTTTTCTCTACTGTAACTTTCAGATTTAGGCATTTACCTAAATAGAAGTTATTTTGAAACTAAAGTAGATGTTAAGGCAAATTTTTGGAACATCTTTTTAAAGGAGTCATTTTATAGTATATACATACCTTGGTATTTGTAAGATATATTATAAACATATAAATATAGATATGTATATATAATTATGTATTTTATCCGATACAATAATTGTTTGGTTAAATTCACCCTCCTTGTGGTTCTTCAATTGGATCTGAGGCATCCTTGAACAAAAGAGATTTTAGAGAATATTTTTGAGCTGATAGTGTAATAAATGTTTAGACTGTCAATGCTTCACCAAACCTATTAGAAATAATAAAATGTGAAAGCAACTTAAAGTCTATAGTATTTAACTTAGGGTTGAGATGAAGCAACCCTCAGAAAACCCTTGGCTGTTGTCATTGCTATTTCACAGATGAGAAAACTGAGGTTCATTAGTCCTAAGCCACTTTTCCTGAAATGTCATGCAACGAGAAGAAGATCCAAGATTTGCCTTTAGTTTCATTGAAATGCTTCAAAATGCGTGCTTCATGCACGAAACCTGGACTCCACAGACCTTTCCTCTAAAAAACCTGTATATTAAACATTTCTAAGTCTGTAGTCATTGTGGTAACTACTCAACACTGACATCATAGGACTAAAGGAGTCTTGGACAATGTGTAAATAAATATGCATATCTGTGTTACATTAAAATGTTATTTATGGCCACAATTTGAATTTCATAAAATGTTCACATCATGAAATATTGTTCTTCCTTCAGTTTTGTCCAATCGCTTGAAATATAACAATGATTATTTACAAGCTGCATAGAAACAGGTAGCAAGTGGGATTTGGTCTATGAGACATAATTTTTCAAACTCTGTCCTAAAATATGCAAGTTTGCCAGTTGGACAGGGGATCAAGTTATGATTCCAGTAGAGAGATGAAGTTTTCCTTAAGAGTGTAGGCTGAGGTGATTTTATGGCATCAAATATGTACACAGCAGACTGCAGTCTGGAGCTGGAATCCAAGGTAAGAGTTAGCAGTAAATATTTGAGGTCATCCCCGTGAGGTCATACCTCTAACTGAGATCGTAGTTGAAATAGTATATGGAATACTAGTTTGGAGTAAAACTCATTTGAAAATAGCCATAGATATGTGGTGAAAGTGAGAGAAAATTGTATGTATATATGGAGTGTTTCTAAAATGGGAAGAAATCAAGATGAACCAATTCATGGCAGATATGGAAGGAGACTGATTCATGAATGAGAAGGAGCAGCACAAATAACGAATCCTGGAGAGAAAGGAAGATCCATAGCTCTGTTAAACAGCAAAGGTCAACAATTAATTTTGAAAGAATAGTCACTGTAGAAAGGTTAGTGTGAGAGACAGGTTACAGGTACTTAATCATGAGGCAGAATTTGAAGACTGAACTTTCCATTAGAAACAAAATTTTGGGAGTGAGACTAAGTGCTCATGTGATTTAGACTTTCTTCTATAATGGATGCTTATTTCACAGAAAACTTTGTATTTCAAAATAACTGTTGACATTAATAAATAATTGAAAGTGATACAATAGTTTCTATACACAGGCCTGAAATCCATGCAAAGATTTAGAAACTATTGAAACTGAGTTGTTGTATTCTGAAATTTTCATGAACTTTTACATCTTCATTGGAACTTTTTCTTTAACTGCAATTTTTATTTCAGCTTATCTTGATATATATGCTTTATATGCAATTTGGAGCTTGTGGTAAATCTATAACACTTGCTGATTCAAAGGCTGGCTTTTATATGACTCTACAAGACAAATACAATGGAGTAATAAGTAGCAACAAGGTTGTGTCTTCAGGAAAAGACAAGTAAGAGAGAACGAGTCGAGTCAACATGAAATGGAGAATGGAAAAAATTGAATGCGTATCAGAAAATGTTTCTAACTCAGGTTCTCAGGAACAGAATTAAAGCACACATTGAGAAGATATTACCTAATGAAATACTATGGACCTGTGCACAGGAGTAGCAGAAAATATAAGATAATATTGGCAAAGGCAAGAAGCTACTTTTACAGTGAAGATGAAAGGGACAGATGGACAAAATAATCTGCAATTGATTAAGAATTTTGACTGTAAAGAAGTTCACTGTCTGCAAGTTTCAAACATGGAGGAACCTACGAACTCCTACAGATTCAGCCTTGTAGAAAAAGCCTTTTTATGCTGAAATGTACCAGTTAATAGACATATAACAAAAGCAATACCTTTGCCTGTAAAAACATTGGCTGATACTGTATTTTCAGAGAGCTGAAAATAATTCTTGGCCAATACTCCATTTGATTAGAGTTTATCTGAACATATTGTGGAAAATATGCATTCACATCAGTATTTTCTTCATTAAAATATATTTTAAATATTTTTTCATAAGATATTTTCTCTCCTTATAGTTTTCAATATGAAAAAACTGTGCCAGCCATGTCACACATTTATAGCCAATATTAATACCTTAATTGGGTCAATTTAAAATGTCAAACAACCTTTTGATATATTGTCTGTAAAGAAAAATAACTATTAACTAGTTTATATTTGTTTGCTTCTTTCCTTATATATTGTCTCCATTTAGCTACTGTGGATACAATTAATTTGTGACATCACTAAGGGTTCTTCCATCATGTTTTTGTGTATATCTGTGGTATTAATTAGCCATTGTGCTGATTGTAAATTATAAAATTTCACTACTGGTACTTTATCCCTATAAACATTTTACAAGGAAGAAAAAACTCTCTTAACAAATAATTTAAAACAGACAAAAACCGGAGGAAAAGACACCGAGCGTTAGCTTCTTGAAATATATGACATCTAATCTCCATGTTTAAAAGAAGAGCTTTTAGATACACAGAGTGACAAGACATTTTCAATTACGGGGAGCAGAGAGTATGCCTACTCCAAACTATGATAAGTGGAAATAAACAGGCCCTAGGTACAACTAGCACCAAAATAAATGTAAATAAACCAGCAATGATGCAGTCCCTGGGATGGATTGCTCTTTGGGGAAATACCATTTTATCTACAAGATTTTATAGTAATGAATAAAGTCACAGTATCAAACTTTTAATAATGCTGAGTAAGCACTTTGCCTCAATATCCTTCAACCACAGAATTTACTGCAAATCATAAAACACAGTGTGATCATCTTCCCGGTAAATCCTTTCTAAAACTTTTTAACTCAACGTATTTTTTTTATCCTGTTTTATCCTGTTTGGTACAGCAACAGTGTGTTTTATCCTCTTTGAGTCTTCAGAGAGATGGAATAAGAGAATTTATATGAAAATGAAGATTCAAGTTCTTCCAAAGTGCTGCAGACCAAAGTGTCACTAGTCAGTTCTTAAATTACTACAGGGAGGACTGGTGTCTTGAAAAAAAAAATAGGAATTAAAAAGAAAGCATGTATCATAGACTTAGTGAAATGATGCTTATTCCCAGGTATTAAGTTAACCTTTGCTCACCAATGTGGACATAAAGGGTTTTAAAATGCTTACAGGTGTATTTTGTACTCAGGACTTAGAGGTTCTAATTTGTGTTGATTTGTTTTTGTGCTGATCGTTATGACCGCATCACCACTTCTGGTGTTGTAACCATGTGTAAATATTATCCTGTGGTGATTATCCAAAGGCACATAATGAGTAACTGCTTTAGCCTCACAGCTCTCTTTCGTGTTGCATGTATCATCAGTCAACTTATTTCTTTACCCAGACCTGCTTCTCTACCTCTGGATGATTGTTATTCTCAAGAACACTCACAGGTAAACTTCATGGGTACAAATTTGAGTCTCAGCCTGTATCACAGAGAAATCAAACTAAGATGTTCATTCTCTCCAAGTCTATCTGTGAATCTAGGCAGACCTAATTAAGTTCAAGCTGATTTTTGTTGTTTTTGTTGCAACTGACAAGTCAATTCTAAAACTTTGGATGAAAATTAATGGGATCTAGAATAGCCAATCTGGAAAGAAAACTGTGGAAAATTTTACTGCCTGATTCCAAGTCTTACTAGTCCAGATAAGGTGATAGTGTTGTAAAGATAGACACACAGACCAATGGATAGCATTCAGAGACTGAAAATCAGAGTACACTGATTTTTGACAAAAACAATTCAAAGGAAAAAAATCATCTTTTCAGTGAAGAATCTGACTCAGTGTTTAGATTTTTGACAAAAGCAATTCAAAGAAAAAAAAGTCATCTTTTCAGTGAAGAATCTGACTCAGTGTTTAGATTCACAAAAATGTGAAGTACAAATTCCCCAAACAGCTCAGCAAGAGTGATAAAAAGTAGAATTACTACCACTTTCATACTGTTGAACCCATGCATTGTACTTACTTGGGAATCACCAGTGTACAGTGGCACTGAATTGAGATACATAGAGCATGCCAGTCGGATAGAATGCCTGAATGAAGCACCAGATCTCTAGGTGGGAAGTTCAGTTATAAAAATGCCATTACTTCACTCTATCATTGAAAGTCTATACTTCCATGGAGTATAATAAGGGACGCAATCAGCAGATCCCATGGTGAGGAGCCCACTGCTACACCATCTTGTCTTGTAAAATCCAACATCCAAAACCAGACCCATTAATCTTTATTCTTCCTTATTTATGACTTTGTCCCGTCTCCTCTAGCACTAAATAGGGAAAACTTGTATAATCAATAAGTGATGGTAGAAATGATGCAGTGTGAATTCCAGAGCTCATCACACAATGTATGATTTTCACTTTTCTCCCTCTGAAATGATTTTCTCTGAAAGATGCTAGTTGTCAAGTCCTAGTGAAGATTAAGGAGCCCTTTACAGGACCCATGTGGCACAGAATCGAGACCTCTAAGAACAAATACTGTTGGCTGGCTGTGAATGTCCTAGGAAGAGTCACCAGGTGCAATCAGTCTCCCAAATGACTGCAGCTATGGTACACATATTGACTACACCCTCAGCTGGAATAACTATCCAGCTAAACCACTTCTATACTCTTGAGCCCAAGAAAGTACACTTAAAAATACATGTTAACCTCTAGAGTCAGGGAGTTTGGGCAGCGCTATTACACCACCACAGATAACTAAAATACATTATGTAGTCTAATGCGTTTTTATATTTAATCCATATGTAAGCAAAACCGTTTGTAAATTCTGAGAAAATGATGATGGATAAGACATGTAAAGGGATAAGAAAATCCCCATCTCAGAGTTAGTGTTGGTTCTAATCAAGAGGAATCACTTTCCTTTCCAAGGCAAGCAAATGTCCATCTCTTAGAGGATGGTACCATACTGGACTCAGTATAAGTTTCTATTGTTGGAAGTTGTACCTGTAGCAACAATTACCTCAAGAGTAATGTAACATCTGTCTTAGTCACTTAACACCCAGTAACCATAGCTTAAAGGAGGAGCGGTTGATTTTTGGCTTGTGGTTGCTGTCCTTGGTCAGTGGGTTCCAAGGCAGAAATGGCATGGAAGAAGGGCCTATTGAGGGACAGATGACACTGTCATGTCAGCTAGGAAATAAAGAGAGTGCTGTACCTGCAATAGAAATATCTTCACTCTCTCTGCTATTCCTAAAGGTCCACCCACGTGCTTCTCTCCCATATCTTCTGTGCCTCATCTTGCCATCTAGTCCCTTATTTCATAGTTAGCCACGTCCTTTACGATATGAGTGTATATTATAATCTCAGATATATGTTCTTAAGCAAAATGGATTATCAAGTGTACATACCTAGATATCTACCCATTAGTAGAATATCCTCTTACCCACTATTTTTCAGGGTCACTTCAAGTGGGGCTAAATGCAGTAGAAGTTTGTGCACCCTCACTGGCCACAGAATCACTTAATATTATGAGTTTCTTTTCTCATATAACCAATATCATACCGATAGTTGATTTGGTGTAGATGGTATAGCATGGTCACAATTCCCTGGGAGTGCAGGGATCTCTGGTGGTGCATTACTGCATTACAGCTCGTTTTCCATACATCTATACAAAATGATTTTCAGCACAGATACCGGTGATATTTTAGGGCCTGCTGTATCTTATAATCTAAGTTGAAGGACTAGGAATCCTGCACTTCAACGTTGTGTAAAGATACTTCTTCTTCTGGACCCTATTCAAAGCCTGCAATCTTCCTTGTTATTCAGTAAATAAAACAACAGAGTATTC
>PVJX010008747.1:0-24153 GCA_004027295.1 Dolichotis patagonum
TTATCTATTTCTTCCACCCTGTCCTTGCTGCCTTTATTTGATACTGCTGACCACTCACTTATCAGAGGACCCCTCTTCTGGGGTACAGTGGTGTTAACTCTTGGGGTCTCCTCCTAGCTCTTTGCTTCTTATTCTCCTTGATTATTTTTGGCTTTCTGTCATCTCTTAATTTTGGGTATCACACATCAGTCTTTATAGAGCCCTCCATTTCAAAGTTTCCATTATCACCTTTAACCTAACCCTCCTATTTATATCCCCAAATCTTACTAGCTTCCGGCCCTCCAGCTTCCTCCAGGATATCTAAAATATTCTGCCATGGTTGCTAATTCCATTACTCCAATCCATTCTCGTGTTGGCACTTACACGTTTCCATTCACCCACAGCCCTGCACTATCTTTTGTTCACTCAAAGGAAATTTTGGTATCCAAATTCTTCTTTTTCTCTTCTCTGCACATGTGACAGCTTTGCCAAATTTTATTTACCACTTCTTTGTGAAACAATATATCAACTACGTGCTTAACCTCAAATTCTCCAGCTTACTCGGATTTCCTAGTCCTTTAGGACTTAAGTAAAAAATGACTCGAATTCTTTTTCACCATTTAGGAGGAAACCTGAACTGTCTTCCAGTTTTTCCAGAACTTTCTGGAAATCATAAGTTCCAGCCTGTCATGCTGGTCGGTACTTACTGCATCTAACGATTTTTCAGCCATCTTCATAGTTTATCATGTGCAGTCATTCACAGTTTGAATAGTTCTGCTAACTAGTATGGACTATCCTTTGCTTCTTTTCATCGGCTTTGGCTTAACATTCACTTTGTGTGAAAATAGTTGCACTACTCCTTCTTGGTTTGGGAGTTCCATTGCATAGAATTTTTCTTCTATCTTTCGATTTTCAGTCTATGAATTTCTTTTTGTGTTAAATGTATTCCTTGGATTTCATTCCCATTTTGTACTGTGTGTACCCCCAAATGCAAAGTGACTATTTCCCTTCATCTGTTTAACATGAGTACTCCTTACTGAACAAATTTCTACAGAGCAGACTTCATTAAAGATTTCTGTCATGCTATCGAAGGGCTCCTGTGGTTGCCTTCAGGGCAGATAGCAAAACTAAACACTCAGTTCCATCTTGAAGAGTGAGGTGTTTATTCATGTCACCAGGGACAAGTCATTAACTGTTCTTTCTTTGAGGCTTCAGCTCCCTAATATTTCTGAGCACTCTCCCTTCTAAGCTTGTTTGAGGTACGATAGAAAACCATAGTGTACATGTAAGTTAAAAATAATTTATTACAGCCAAAGACACATTGCCATTAATCATCCTCAAACTACTCACTCTGTGCTTTCACCACACTTATCCCATTGTTCTTGCTGTTTTATGAAACAGTTCTGCAGTTCTCTTTCCTTAATGTCTTTAGTTTCTCCATAGTGGCTACATCGATGTACTGAATGGATACAAAACGTTTGCCTTTCATAGTCTTTTTGGCTTTGGGAAAGATCGAGAAGTCACACAGTGCCAGATGTGGTGAATAAGGAAGATAGGACGCACTGTGATGTTTTTACAAGCCTGCCTTTCCATTGGATGGTCCTCGGCAGCAGCAGTCACATTTTTGGTCACACATCACAAAGACACATGCAGGACTGGAGATTTCCAACAACGAAGCCCTCATTGGCTTCTGAGGCTTCCCATTCCAGTGCTGCAGCACCCCCTTCAAAGGGTCTTCCCTCGATGGGTGTGGGAATGTGGCTCTGAGCACCCTCACTGCTGGGCCCGGCTCTAGCCCTCGGGGTCATCCAAAATAAGCGTAACCATTCTCCTACCAGAGAAGTCCTGCATGTAAAAATATCAGCATTACCACATGCGTGCACATGCACGTGCACGCACACTGAATCTTTTCTTCCTTCCCAGGTTAAAAATGCTCTTTGTCTTCCTGGACATTTCATAGGACTTTGTCGTGAGGCCTTTCTCTACCCCACGCATCTTCTTTGAAGCATCCTATTCTTCATTCATTCCTTGTAAAATGCAGCATCCAGACAACCTTTCCACATATCTTCTAAATGCTAGGCAATAAGACAAGAAAACCACCTCCTTAATTTTCAACGTGAGCTACTGCTAAGATCTCTGAAATGCACATTATTTGTGTGGTCATGCATAATTTTTCTTATATATCGACCTTTATTAGTTAGACTCTCTAACTCTTTTTCACACATGGTAAGGCTAAGCCTCATGTAATTGCCATGAAGTAACAGCCTGATAAATGTTCACTGTCATTAACAACAGTCATCCCTCTTGAACAACACACTTGGTAAGATTCTATAAACCACTGACTTAAACCTTAAGAAGCTAAAATGGGGTAGGGTTGGACACAGCGTCCATGGCATACCTCCACAAGCCCGTGTGCTGAATGCTGTCAGCACTATACTTGAACTGCTTTGGGTGTGGACCTGTTTCCGGGTCCTCATCTGGCCTGTTGTATTCAGGAGACCAAACTTCCTTCTGTTTCTCTCAGCTCTGGATATGATGAGATCCCACAGAACACAAGTATCGGCCCTGCTTCTGTCTGCTTCTGCAGGTTCCAGGTCCGTCGGAACTGCTCCCGCCCTTCTTGCCTTCATCCCTCCCTTGCTCTCTGAAAAGTCCTTGCTGGTGTCTCACATTTACAAGTGTAGACGTTCCTTCAGTTACTTTATGTCGGCTTCCAGGCATTACTGCCAATTCCACTGTGTAAAAGTTGGTGAGCACAACTGCAAACATTTCTGGGTATCAACCAAATGCCTGTGCCAGGAACCACTACCACGTTCCATGCAGCATGACAGTCTTCCATAAAGCACTGGTCCCACTTTGACCAACTAGAATCTTCAATTTTCCAGAGCAGGCTATGGTTTCCTAAAGATTTGGTGATATGGATTTATTATCTTTTTGAGCTACAGGCTATTGGCCACATCTTCCAACCATGCTTCAGCACTGGAAGGAACTGACCATGGACTGAATCCCCTGAAATGGTGAAACAAGTTAAACCTTTCCACCCTTAAATTATGTGTGTCTGGTATTATGTCTCAGACATGAGAAATCAACTAATATAGAAAGAAGGAGCAAATCTGACCTCTGTGGGAACTCACATCTGGCCCTGGGAGAGAGGTTTTACATATATAAACAGTGGGTATGACTGCTTGCAACCTGGTATCTTTGTAAATATTTTTGTTCTGTTTTCACTGTGTCCCCTCCAAAACTCAGGTGTCAAAATATATTGGCCAATATGGTAGCATTAAGAGGCAAAGCTTTAAGAAGTGATTAGACTGTGAAAGCTCCTCTCTGGTGAATGAGTTTAAGGTCGTATGAAAGACACTGCCCATGGCGTGCAGTTCTTTTGCTCGTCTGACTTCCACCTTCTACCATACTAGAGCATTGAGTTCCTCTCCTCTGGATGGTGCAGCAGTGAGGCACCATCGTGGAAGCAGCTTTATTAACAATCATATCAGTTAGCACCTTGACTTTAGACCCCCAACCTCCAGAACTATGGGAAATAAGTTTCTGTTCTTCATAAATTAGAGTCTCAGATATTTTATTATAGCAGCTGAAACAGACTGAGACAGTGGAAATTTTTCCTATTTTTCATTTTAGTTTATGCATGGCACCAAATACAAGTTCCTATGAGGTAAGATTTTCTCTTTATTTCTGTAATTAGTTGCTTGCCCACATCTGAGACATGATACCAGATACCTACAGATTAAAGGAGGAATAGTCTAACTTGGCTCACCACTGCAGAGAATTCAGCCCATGGTCACCTCTTTCCAAGGCAGAAACATGGTGGAGAGTGTGATGGGGCAAAGATACTAAGTTCATGGCTACTAGGAATCAGAGCAAGAGAACCTCACCAGAGAGGAAGAGGCCAGCGACCATATTTGGTATCCAAGGTCATGCCTCCCTGTCCCAGCCAGACACACCCAGAAGTGAGCTTTACTAAACTAGCCAGCCCCAAACCACTCCAACTGACAGTAAAGCTTAGCAATCACATCTCACCTCTTGTCCTCTCGGCACCCCAAGTGTATCTCCTTAAACCATATTTAACCTCTAAGTAAACACCGTAAGTTAATAATTCTGCCTGGCATGATACAACTGTCTTGCACGCAACTGAAAATGCAATATTCACTTCTTCAAAGTTTCAACAGCTCCAGTGCTTTTCAAAAGTCCAAATCTTTTCTGAGACTTAAGGCAAACTCTTAGCTATGAACCTCTGTAAAAAAAAAAAAAAAAAAAAGTTATATATTCTTATTCCAAAAGTGAAGAATAAGGAAGTGGAAAAAAATTGAAGTAAAACAAAGCTGAAATCCAACTGGGCAAATATGAGTTTCTGTAGCTCCATGTCCAGCATCCGGGGCACGTGGTGGTATAAGGTGAGGACCGGAGGGCTTGAGTGGCCCCACCCCATGGCCTTGCTGGCCGCAGCCCATGGTGGTCTCTCTCTTAGAATGAAGTCTCCTCCTTCCTCTGGCAGACATTACACTGTTGTGGTATCTCTGACTTTCTTGGATCTCTTCTGCAACTTTAGCTTTATCAGATTTATCCAGTTCCCTCTCATGGGCTTTTTATTCCCCTAAGGTTCGTAACTGTTTCTTGCTTTCTTTTGAATGAACTCTGTCCCAGAAGCTGCCTCCATCTATTTCTAGTATTCATTGGCTAGTAAAAGCTTGAAGCTCAAAGTAACCTTCAACCCGTGACACCCCCCAACACACACACACACACACACACACACACACAACACATCCCACACACTATGGTCCTCTTTCTATGTGTCTCCCATGAAAAGCTCTACCTATATTGTGTAGCTTCAATCCTCACAATTCTTATGTATAAGCAAGTATTGCAATGTCTCTTTTGTAAATGAAGACACTGAGATTCCAAGAGTGTATGCAACGTGCTCGTAGTCACATAACAAAATGTTGACAGGACTGCAGTTTCATCTGTTCTGCTAAAGTTGTCCATCCAGACTTTCTTTCTCAGTGGTGTCCTCAAGCGTTAAGCAAGGAAGCTCCTTTTCCAAAACTCCAGCTGCCGTGCACATCTCCACTACACAGACACTAGAAGGATGTGCGGTGTCTGAGGAGAAGAGCACCCAAGGCCAAGGAAGCCCCAAGGCTACAAGGCTGGGGGTCAGGACATGTTCGAGGGGCCTCTGGCATCCAGCAAGGCTGGAGCCGAATGAGTGAAAAGGAGAAGAACAGCGGAGGTCAGAAGTGGGCCATAGGAAGCTACTGGGCTTTTTTCCGAGTGACAGGGGGATGATTTCAGGACTTCTAGCAGAGGACCATTAAGATCGTCCTGGTTGCAGTTATAAATGGACCAAGAAAACACTGAGAGCAGAAAGAAGAATAGATAGGAGGGTCTGGACTTCTGGTTGACCAATAACAAACTTTGGACCAAGGTGGGGTATGATGGTGGAAAAAAACCCACCTTAGGTATAATTCCAAGATAGAGCTGGATTTATTCACTTACAGATTCAGTGTGAAATATGAGAGGGAAGGGAAAGAGAGAAGCCACAGGGACACTGAGCTAGAAGCGTCCTGAGCTAGAAGTTTGGAGTTGCCCTTTACTAAGATGCCAAAGACTGTTAGAGAAACGGGCTTGGAGAAAGATCCCATTAAGCTTGAGATGGCTATTAGGGAGCAGATGGGAAGGGCAAATGGGCAGCTAGATGCTGGAATTTGGGGAGAACTTGGGGCTACAGATGACAATTTCGGGGTGTGTTTGCTCAAGCACCACCACAATTTAAACCTCTGGGACTTATTACTCACAGTGCCAGCCACTAGAAGTCCAGAGCCACCAGGCCAGCAGGTTCAATTTCTCCTGAGGCTTCCACAGAGCGACTTTCTGACTCTGTCCTCGACGTGGTCATTTCCTGGGGTGCACGTGACTGTGGTTGGTCTCTCTGTGTGTCCAGATTTCCTCTTATAAGGACACAAGCCAGACTGGATGACAGCCCACTTCACCAGGCTTTACCTCAGTCTTTGAAGGTTAGGACTTCTGTGTGTGAATTTTGGAGAAACACAGTTCAGTGCCTAAGGGAATCATCAGCTTCCTGAAAGAGATTAGACTGTTAGATCTGTGAGTACGGAGACAGGGAAAGGTCTGAAGATGGAGCAGTGGTACTCATCTGCGTGGAAAAGTCAGAGAGAAAAACAAACCGGCAAAAGAGAGTCCACGTGGCCGGTGAGTATATGATTTCCTAGCGGCAGACATGCTTCAGGAAAGAGGATGTCATCTGCAGGAAAATGCTGCTGAGAGACAAGAAAGGTGATGACTGAGAGGGAGAGGGCACCACGACATTTAGGGACACAGGCACCATTACCACTCGCATGAGAGCAGTGTGGTCTGGTGGAGAAACAAGCAGTCCCGAGGGGGCAGAGAGGAGTGTGGCATCGAATATCGCCAACTTTTCTGAGGTTCACCACAAAGGAGAACAGAGACACAGAGAAGAAGCTAAAGGATCGTAAGGGGTCAACGTAGGGATCATTTTAAGATGGAAAAAATAGCCATGGTTGTCTGCTAATGGGACTGACGCATTAGGAAGGAAGACAGGAATCGTGCAGGGGACCGCGACAGTGGTGACCTTGAACAGCAAGGCCCAAGGCTGCTTGTGATATCAAGTAGCAAGACTGAAGGGTTTTTGCTTATCTGGGAACCTGTGGGTCAGAGGCCAAGTGCACAGCACAGAAGCGGGGCATCTGCAGACAGCGGTGGTGCAGTTTCCTCCCGAGCTCCCGTGGGAGGGAGACAGTGCTTGCTGACAGCAGAGGAGAAGGTGTGAAATCACTGTCTAGACCCAAAGGACAGTGAAGGGTCCAGGGAACTGCAGTGGGGTTAGCAGCCACCTCTTAGAGCAAACCGGAAGCCCATCACCCTCAATTTAGACCCAGGCCCTCATCACAGTGGTACCAGTTCCTCCAGCCGTGTTCAGCTAAGATGCCAGTGCTCTGGAAATGGGGAGTTAAACTTAAGCCAGGTTGGAGTGTTGTTAGACTGGGTCAATGAGGAGAGAAGGCACAAGAGAAGATGTGACAGAAGGGAGTGACTCTGAGGATAGACCTGAGACTCTCAACTAGGCTAGAAGGCAAACAAGAAATTAAGTAAAATGGTGGTGAAATCAAGGGATGTGACAGTGACCATCGAGGAGAGAGAGTGCAAAGATAAAAAGGGCTCCATGTTTGTGGCAGCACAATTCATAAAAGTTAAATCTTGGAAGCAGCCTATCTGTCCATCAAGAGAAAAACAGAGAAAGTGTGATGTTTATACACTGTGGAGTATTACTCTGCCATGAAGAAGGATAAGCAGGAAATGGAAGCATCTCCAGACCGTAAAGTTAAGTGAAACAGATGAGATACACAAGCTTAAATATTTCATGCTTTCTCCTACATAAGAAATCAAAATATAAATAAAGAGCAAAGTAAAAGAGAGATCCTAGGGAGAAGGCAGGTAGGTCTTTTGCGAAAAGGAAAGCGAGCAGGAGATGAAGGAGAGGGGAGGAAGGAGCAAGGAAGATGAAAACAGAATTAAGATGTGTTATGCACCTGTACCAGCTCCCTACAATGACTGCGACCATTATGCAACATGTACTAATAAAAATAAAGCTTTTTAAAAGAAGAATAGAAAGCTCTGTTCTCATCTCTCTCCTAATTGTCAGTGCTATGGCCTAAGCAGGGGTCATGATTTGTACTAATTTGTGTATTCCCAGAAATGCCTTTTTGAAGTCCATGTACAGACATCACTGGATGAGTGACCCATTACTCTGCTACCCACTTGACAATGACTTCCAGGAGCCAGCCGAGCAGAGTGGATGGAGTCGGAATATCAGAGGAGCAAAAGCACCCAGGTTCAGGGGCAGACTTTACCTCTGACCCTTTGTTTGTGGGCTCATTTCTTTCCCACTGGGTGCTTCACTAGGCTCATCGGTAAAAATAAGAAAATAATGGCCTTCCTGCGGTTATTGTGAAGATCAAATGCAGTAAGGTATGTGAAAGTGCTTTGTAAATCAAAAGGCCAATTAATAATAACCTGAAATAGCCCAAGATCATGAGTCACCCAGCAGAGGGAGAAACCTCGGCCGCCAAGGACTTTGGAGGGGAGCTTTGCTTGCTTTTCAACCTCTGTGACTAAGCCAAGCGTCATGCTTGTCAGACTCCAGCCTCTGCTGGCGGCTTCTGCACTTACCCTGTCCCTTTAGTTTGTGTTCCAAACCTCTGTATCCAAGCAGAAAGGGATAAAGAGGGCAGGGAAGGAGAAGAGAACCGGGGAAGAGCGGAGGATGAAAATGGGAGTAACATTTACAAAGCTTCTGCTGCATCTCAGCCTCTCACCGCACCCCTCACTGCTATGCTCCCAGGGTGGGGAACAGATGCTGGAAGCTTCCATTGTTTGACCTGAGTCCCACAGTGAGGGCAGGGAGGTAGGGGAGCACAGGGATCGACCTCTTTCTGAATCCAAAGCCCAGGGCTTTCTGGGGTGTGCAGCTAACTCCAAGCAGCCTCTACCCAAGAGGAACTTTTAGAGAAGGGTTTTCTCAACTCAAAGCCTCCATTTCTCTGTGGTGCTTAATCTCTTAGAATAAGAGATGCATGTGTTCAAAGAAAAGAAGCCTTTTAGAATGCTGACATTCTTGGGGCATTCTTGTTATTCACCCAAAGTGAAAGGCACTTAAATTCTGCAAGTGGCTTGTCTTAAAAGCCCTTCTTAGCTTCTCATTGGCTCAAAAATTCGCCTCTAAAAGGTTTTTGGAAACATGACAGAGGAGGAAAGGGAAATGTACCGACTGCCTCGACTTCTGGTATTAGGCACCTCCATGCCAAGCTGATACGCATTCACCCAACACATAACGGCTTGTAACACTAATGCGTTCTGTTTCTCCTGGCTCTGAGGGCCAGACAGCCCTCATTCAGGACTCCCCCCCACCCCACCCCCAGCATGTGCCTGGGAGTCCAGCGGACCCCACCCATCAGAGCACCCCACTGATCTCTCCCTGCAGAGAGGGTTCCTCACAGCCGGGCCGCTGGGCCCTGAGGTGCATCCCCAAGAGTGACCTTCCAGGACGTCAGAGACAGACACTGCCAGACCAGGTACAGGTTATGAGGACTATCATGGTATCACTTCTGCTGGGTTCCATTAGTCAGGGCTGTCACCTCCCAGATTTCCGAGCATGGAGCAATAAACTCCACTCATTTCACGGAAGAAGGGCAAAGTCACATTGCAGAGACAGGTGGGAGATGGGAAATGTTGTTCCCATCTTTGGGAAATGCAGCCGACCACATTCACCAGCCCAGTGACACCCCCGGCTAGAGGGACCTCTATGTTACTCCGACTCTTGGCCTTGGAGATTGCTCCAGCCCTTGCCAGCCTTGTGCCTGTGACGCACGCTATCTGCTTGCTATGCTCAGCTACACTGACCTCTCTTTTCTGTGTCCCCACCTCCAAGTTCTGGTACTCTTCAGCACATTTGCGTGGTGTCCCCTCTGATCATCCGGGTATCAGCTCAAGTGTTACCATCACCAAAGCGCCTCCCTGGCTCACACAGGGCTGCTCGGTGTCTGCTAGCCTTGGTGTTTGCCTTCCTGTCTCCCATCTCTGTCCTACATCTAGGACACAAGTTTCAAGAGGACAGTGACTCTACCTGCCCCGTCCACTGTGATGTACAAACAGGGCCCGTGCTAAACTGATGTCCATTGCATTGTGCTCATTCGGTAAGTTCCTGCTGAAAAAATAAATGGACAAACAAATGTGTGTCCGTGCCCAGTAGCAGACGAGGGCTGCTGGACTCTCTTGACAGGGGGACCTGCGTGGCTTCTCTGGAAAGCTGCATGGCCTTTAAACACTCTTGGACAACTCCTGCACGCTGCTACAAATCAACATATCTAAGCAAAATCTCCATGGTGTATTTACAATGGGAAGTTTTCAAATTATCTCCAAGTGCTTTAGCACGAATGCTCAAAGCCCCAGGAGAGGGTAAGGGGGACACAGGTGAATGGGAAGCCCTGGAACCCCACCATTATAATGTTCACCAGAAAAACAGTCCATTCATCTGTCTTAGGTCTGAAGATTTCCTTGGAAAAATGATTCCACTGCTAGAAATGAAACTAGGTGATCAGTTCCACTCCACGATAAACTTTCACGAAGGCGTTTCTCTAAGTGTGGGCTTCTAGCTCCCTGAGTCACAATCAATACCTGGACACTTACGGAAAGCTCAGATTCTCTGGCCTGATCAAATTAAAATCTCTGGTCATGTCACCAGGGAATCTGTGTCCTATCAGGCATCTCAGGAAATTATTGTACTTCAAAGTTTTAGAAATCGTTGCTTTATGGTGTGAGAACAATCTCACAAAATATAGAAATAAACCGTCATGCAAAATAGAGCATTCTTTCCTTTGGGAAGATGTCTTGCAAAAGCAATGTCTTTTCTTAGCATACGAAGAATTTTTGGAGGAGTGGGCCTGGCTGGCTGACTCCAAGATATCCAAAATGTTACTTTCATGGCCCGAGGCCCTGATATTTCTCTTTAGCCTGGTGATCGGATATATGTAGAAATATATGTACACACACATGCACACATACACACACACATGCCCAGTATCACGGACAACCTCCCTCCTCACTCAACTAAGTCCTGCCAATTAGGCCCTTCTCGAGTGGTGCAAGAGCCAGGCCCTTAAAATTCCAAGCATAAGACAGCTAGTAAGAGTATCTTGTTCAACTAAGCAATAATAAAAAAAAAAAACAGACAAAAAAGCTGCAAAGTTTTCTTTGTGATCATTGTTTAACACTGTAAGTAATTAAATATTAATGAAAGTATGCTACTTTCATTTTGTGAGCAATTTAATTCAATTAAAAATAAATGGGTCTCTTTGGCTCAGTGGGCACCCTGCTACACAGAGCAGCACCGCCCTTAACTTGCTTTCCGCTGTGTTTCCACGCAGACGAGCAGAGCGCCTGAAACACCACCCCTGAGGGAAGCGCTTAACTCGTTCAGAGCCACAGCGGCCCTCGCTGCTGGGCACCGGTCTCTGCCACCTACACTGACCACAAAGCATTATGCACTTACAGGTAAGGTGAATGTCAAGCTTCTGCTTTGTGGGATGGACAGACAGATACCTCACAGGAGCCAGAACAATAGGTATCTCAGAGTAGAGTGGGCATGGCATGGTGGCTGAATGTAAGTACAGTTTAGTACAATATCATACAAATATAAATATAAATGAGGTGTGATCAAAATAAATGGTGACTACTTAAACTTTGGTAACATTCTATTACAGTAAAAGGCACAGTGCCATGAATCCTTCCCACATCAAATACACTTCTCCCAGTGTTCTTGCCTCTGTCTGAAGCAGCTCTGAAAGTCCTCTTTCATGAGTGTCTTTAGAAAATGTGATTAAATATACGGCAAATACCGCTGACAATCACCATCCAATGGAAAGGCAGCCTCCTAGGGCATTAAGCATGTCCTCGTCCATCTTATCCACCCAAATCTGCCACCATGAGACTTCTGACACTGCCCTCAAGATCAACGTGACTGTGGAAGGTCATTTTGAATTGATTCAGGACAAGGAGGCAGCTAGGACAGCACAATTAAAGACGCTCCTGACAGAGGACTTCCAGACCTGCTTCTGAAACTGGCAAGGCCAATGGATTCAGTCTGTCCAAAAGGAACAGTATTTGGGGGGAGGTGGGGAGTCTATGGCAAGTGTCTTTTGCAATGATTTTTTAAAAATTTTAACAGATATAGTATGTCTCGATCAGAACATGTATGTAGGTACAAACATGTATCAATAGGCGTTGACCTGTACACGCACGAGCTTTGCACATACATCATGTGCTTGATTAAAAATATTTATACTTCAGTGGGGAGAAAAGGAGACACTCGTTCCATCCTGGAAAACCTGCTGCTCCAGCATCCTGGGCATCGTTGGGCATCAGAGAGGCCACGTGAGCACATGGAGTCCCCATTTACCATCTGGCTGGGAGGACTCATTTTAAAAGTTAAGGACACTCACTGCATGATAAAAATACCCAGATCTGAGAGCACGCTGAGGAAGAAACCGCCAAATAAGAAGCAGTTCACTTTGCACTGGGTGCCCAGGGCCATTTGCATACAGAAGGGCCTTGTGGGTGGGGAAGCAGAAAGAGGAGACTTGGGAACACAGCAAACGACACAGGGCAGATTGAGGAGTCAGAGCACAGCAAGTCCAAGGGTGGACAAACCTGGGGCCCTGTCGCATGCAGATGGGGGGCGAGGCAGCCGGGAGAAAGCAAGGTGCACTGGACAACTGACGACTCCCCAAGGATGGTTCTCGGAGCCTCCTCACCACTGTGATAACTGCCTGTTCTCCTGTTTCACCCTGAAGAGCCGCGGTTTGGGAATGATCGCTGGCATTCCAGAGGCCACGGCTAATAATAACCGCGTTATCACAGCTGGAGGCGGGGCGAGCCTGAGTGTGCAGCTCTGGGTGCCCGGGGGGGCCAGAGCCAGGCCTGTAGGGAGAGCCGGCCCCTGTGAATGGAGAGAAAAATGCCAAGCTGTTGACAAAAGTTCGCTGCTAAAAACGAAACCCTGGCCAGCATCTGACAACCTGTGTGCATTGTGAACACGCTGGTTTATCTGGCAGGAATAGGAAGTGGCATTGGGAAACAATGTACCCTTTTTAGGTGCAAGGACAGAGTCTGTGGGACCTCGGGTTCCGCCACCCACCCCCGGCCCAGGGGAGAGCAGTCTCAGAGCCAGGTCACCAGCTCGAGGAGCAGAGGGAAGGCCCTTGGCTGGGAGACTGACTGGGCCAAGGTGTGGGAACCCTGTGGCACGCAAGGCCCACCGGGGCCAGCAAGGCTGGCACAGAGCTGGCACAGGTGTCTTTTAAAACTACCGCCCCATAAGAAAATGCTGGGTGCTTGAGCCAGCCCTGGAGGACCCTACATAGGCTCCTGTGTGACCTCGGCAGGAAACAGAACCTCCCCGATCTTTAGTTCGCTTACCTGCAAAGGGGAGGGGCAGGGTGAGAACAGTGCAGCCACCTCCCAGATGACAAGGTCACTCAGCACGGAACACTGCAGGCCAGCACTGGCCCGGCTCTCTAGGGCATTTCTTCCCTGGCCACCTTCAGGTCCCTGCCCTACACTGTTCCTCTCCATTAAGCTTACTCCTTCCTGACACCCGTGACTCTTACTTTATCTATTGCCTGCCCTTCCCAAACCAGCGGGGGGCTCTGTGGGAACCAAAGCCCTAGAGCCCTGGATGGTGCCCATATATCCGTTGCCCAGGCATAATGGGTGCCCGTGGAATAAAGGACGGGTGACTGTCTTTGTGCATTGTCTGTGGCCCAGAATACCGCAACTGGGTCATCTTAAGAGAAGAAAGATTTCTCTGGCTTAAGGTTCTGGAGGTCAGGCTTCTGGCAAAGGCCCGCAGGCTTCACTGTCCAGCGGCAGACATCGGAAGAGTGAAGGAGGCTGAGAGCAGAAAGCGGGAGCGGGCCCAGCTCTCCCACGACTCCTGGGACGGTGGAATTCATTCATTCACTCACTATTCACGAAGGCAGAACCCCAGAGATGCCACTGCCCACCTCCCACCCCCACTGCTTTGGACCTGAAACTTCCGACACATTTATCTTGGGGAACACACTCAAGCCACACTGGTGATGATGATGAAGATGGGGGTCAGCTGTGAAAAGCACCCAGGAAGCCATCTGATTTCAGATTTCTTAAGGTCAGCACCCGCTACACCCCCATCACCCTCCCAGGGACAGGATCTCCACTCTGCAAGACCGGATCCTTCATCGCTGTGGTTGACACATTCAGCAAGCAGAAATGCTGGATGCCCAATGAAATCTTGATTTCAGATGAAGGACAGAACAAATTTTTACAGTTTAAGTACATGTCAGATATGCATAGTACCCACAAAAACATTGCTCATGGTTTTACTGATCTTGCAATGTAACTGATCACCCTGCATTTTATCTGTCAACCCTCTCCACCGCTCTTATGCAGAGCAGGCTTGAAATAAGTAGTTCTGCGTAAATGAAAAAATATGCTTAAAATACAGAGAAAATCTATGCAAAATTGGCAGGTGAGGTGCAGCAGAGGGCTGGTAGTGTTTAATAACTGTCTTTTCCAGGTTGAGGGAAAACTTGATTTGTAATTGCCAGATCCCCCGGTGCAAACACACCCACCAGGCCACCAAGGAGACACAGCAGGATGATCAACCCAAAAGAGAGAAGTGTGGTTGTCCTTGACAAGCCAAGATAAGCCAGACGCAGCACTCGCGCTGGCCTTAAAGCTCTGAGACTAAAGAAGGAAACAGACGGCAAAGCCGGGCGCCACGGCGCATGCCCGTAATCCCAGCCCTCTGAGAGGCTAAAGCAGAAGGATCACAAGTTTAAGCCCAGCCTGGGCAACTGAACCAAACTCTGTCTCAAAAGATAAACAGGGGCTCAGCAGCGCAGCTCAGGGTGAAGGCCCTGGAGTCAACCTCCAGTGCCACCCTCCCAAAGAGACAGGCAATAAATACGCGAAGGGTAACTGAGGACCAGCATACCACACCCTAGGAGGCTCTGATGGCCTCTCCCTCAACTGCATTCTCTCAGCCATAAAATTCTGTGAGATGGAAACCGGGAGTGGTGGCGCACTCCTGTAATCTCAGTACTCAGGAGGCTGAGGCAGGAAGATCGTTGCAAGTTCGAAACCAGCCTGGACTGCCCAGTGAGACCTTGTTTCAAAAAGACCAAAAAAACCCAAAAAAACAAAAAACGATTCTATGAGATGGAAACCACTGGCTCTGTGTGTTTTCAGAATGGGGAGATGGGGGTCCCGAGAATTCAAGATGTGTCGGATCACACAGCTCGTACGTCAGCCCAGTGCTTCCCCCCACACCGTTCTACCTTGCCCCTCCCAGTTACTGGATAGGGAAGCCGAGGGGACACGGAGGTCAGCAGGGCGGCCTGCCCAAGGCTTGGAAGGGGAACCGAGGCAGGAAGAAAAGAGATTGGAAAGCTCGCAACAGAGGTGGGATTAGAACTGGTACCCTGGCTCCTGCTGAGCGTGCGTGCGCGTGCGTGCGCACATTCTGCTGACGTGCGAAGCCTAAGAAGGCAGCGTGGGCGCCCCAGGGGTCTCTCCGCGGCGCTGTGGTGCGCTGAGTCTTTGTTGCTAACCTTTTGTAAATCTGGATTCAGGTTTCTGCTCTCTTCACCCCTTCCACCCAGGGGACTGGAAAACCTGCACCAGAATAGGGAATCCTGGTTCCCACGTCACCAGAACAGCGATGGCGCCTCAGAGCGGGTGGCGGCGGCAGCTTGGGGGGCAGAAGGAAGAGGGGGCTCTTTCTTTCCCGAGGTCGGCAGTGTTGACACATTCCAGTGCTTGACCCAAGAACCCACAGTGCTTCACCAAAGCCCCGCCTACTCTATCCCCACTCTGCCCTCTGGAGTCACCGCAGAGGACAGAGGCATAGACGACAGATGAGGCCCAGCAAACGTGTGGCTATAGCACGGCCATTCACCCCTCTTGACTCAGTTTCCCCAGCTAGAAAACAAAAGCAGGGTTCCTGGGCCTTTTCCAGAAATGACATCTGTGATAAAGATGACAGTGACGATGGCCAGGATGATGCTGTCTCACCGGTGCCTCCCTCGCCATCTTCCCGTCTTCCTCATTTCTTAAAAAGCGCCTTTTCCTTCTTCCCTTTCCATCCTCGGCATCCTCTCTCTATGTGTCTGTCTCTCTCTTCATCTCTGTCTCTTTCTCTCTCTCTGTCTCTTCCTCTCTGTCTCTCTCTCCTCTGTCTCTCTGTCTCTGTGTCTCTCTCTTTATCTCTCTGTCTCTCTCTCTGTCTCCCTCTATGTCTCTGTCTCTCTGTTTCTCCCTCTCTCTTTGTCTCTGTTTCTCTCTGTCTCTGCCTCTCTGTCTCTCTGCCTCTCTGTCTGTCTGCCTCTCTCTCTCTCTCTCTCTTTCCCTCATCTGTCTCCCCCTTCTCTCTCTCCCCTGCCTGCCCACCTCACACACCCACCCTGTGGAAGACCCACGGGCCTGCCTGGGACAGAAGCCTTCCTGAAACACCCAGGAGAGGGGGAGGCGGGACGGAGCCCTTCCGTTTATCTCCTTTACCTCTGCCCTGCTCGCATACAAAAGATGGTGCAGATTATGACAAGTATAATAAAAAAAATCATTGTCACTGAGCTTCCCCAAAAGGAAGCCCCTGACTGGAAGAGCACGGGCCTCCCAAGGCCACTGGTGCCCTGCAGGATGAGGGTGAGAAGGGCGCTGGCCTCTGCCTGACGCCCACACGGTGGGCGGTATCCGGGAGGTGCCAAGCCGGGGGTCCCGGAGTCTCCTGCTTGCTGGGGGCTCAGAAAACAAACAAGAGCCCTCGAGGCTCACTAGACCCAGTTAGACCTTTCTTCACTGCGAAAAATGAAATCTTCCAAAGACACATAAACGTGGCCCTGTGACACAGGAAGCTGCTGGTTGCATTTAAGCCCAGCTCTGCAGCTGACAGAAGTTTTGGCAGTGCCCCCCGCATCCTGGGGGGCAAAGTAACTGTGGTCCTTTCTCCTGCAGTCCCGTGAGTGGGGAGCAGAGGGGCTGAGGGCGGGATCTGGGGCCAGAAGGGGATAGGGCAGGGCTGGACAGTAGAAAAAGCCAAGGTCACCTTTTCCGCAGGTGGTCAGGCCACGCGGCTGCTCCCTGCAGACTCTGCCCAGGCTCCTGCTGACCTTGAAGGCTTCTCAGCCCAGCTCTGGTGGCCACCAGCTCCTCACCACCCATGTGCAGTGTCCTGGCCACCCTACAGCCCATGATGATAAAGGAGTGTCCCCTAAGTGGCTGGGTGCCTGTCCCCCATGTTTCTCAATACGCCCCATCTTTTCCAGGAACCGCTCCCATTCTGGGAAGGCCTGGCAGCGGCGGAGAGTGACCTTGGCAGGAAGTGGCCAGACCTACGTGGGGCCTCTTAGGAGAGATCGTGATAAGATACAGGAGAGGAAGGGGAGGGCTTCGCCGAGCCCGGGGCTCTGTCCCTGGAGGGTGATCACTTGGCCCAAGCTGCCAAGTCCAGCACGGTGACTGCTGGCCACACTGATCTCTGAGTATGTAAAAGGGGGGCCAGGATGAATCCAGAAGTGCTGTGCACTGTGAATACACCCGGGATCTCAAAGGCGAGGTGCGGGAGGGAGAGCTCATTAATCAGTTTTCAATATCAATATCGCTTGTTAAAATGGGGTACAGTTCATTTCACCTGCTTCCTTCCCCTCCCCTTTAAATGTGTCAGCTAGGAAACTGCCTGGCCGCGGGGCTCACATCCTTTTTTTCCAGGAAAGCACAGCTCTGGAGGATCTTCACCTGCCGCACGGAATCCAGCTCCCCTCCAGAGCCTGCGTCTGCCGCTTTAGGAGACCCTCTAATGCTAGACCTAAAGGAATTGGTTTGTGATCTCTTTTTTTCCCAATAGGGCCCCTGAGGGTAAACTCATCCCAAGCCATGTCGAGGAGCCCCAGAAGCCCCTCCCTTGGCATCTGGACCTCTTCAGCGCCCAGCCAAAAGCACCCTGCTCTCTCCTTCCCCCACCCTGTTCTCAGAACCTGTCTCCTCCATGCCTGCCTTGGGCTCAGAAAGAGCAGAGGAAACAAGCCGACCAGGACCCAAGGAGACCGTCAAACCTGTTCAGAGGGTCCACTTGACCCAACCCACACAGAGCACATTTGTGGGCCTAATTCTTTTTTTTTTTTTTTTAAAGAATATTTCTCAATTGTTTTCATTGAGTAATACTTGTTCATTGCTTTTTTTAAAAAATGGGACAATAGGGTCATAAGAAGAAAATTAAAACCATCCACCACTGCAAACATTGGGCTAGCTATTGTTGATGTTTTGGGGTGCATCCAGCCAGCATTTTATTTCGTTCAATGAAAATAATAATGCTAACATTTATTGAGCACTCATTTTATCTAGGAACCAAACTAACCTTGCTTTAAGCTGATATTTTCTTCCAAATAACTGCCAAGTAGGTTTGGGGATTATCCCTAGTTGAGAAAAACTAAGGCGTGGCGAGATCTTGTATCTGGTCTGGAGACAAACAGGCAATAACGGAGCCAGAGCGACAAGCATGTGTCCAGACTGTCCCTGGAGATTTATCGTTGTTCGCCTGTGAGGTCCAAGTCCTCTGAGGAGAGAAACCCCGCTGTGAATTAGATCTCTCAGAGACACTCACTTGCACCCAGCCCTCCCTCGCTCAGGGGCCCTTGTTCCTGTGCACCCTAATCTCCCATTAACCGCTTTCTATTTATATGATGGTTCATTCAGCAAAGTTTGTCCAGCACTTCCTCTGCGCCAGGTGACATCGGAGGCAACTGGTGCACACTGTAGACCAAGTCGCTTGGCGCTTGTGGAGCTAATGTTTCAGTGTGGGCAGACAGACCATAAATAAGTAAGTAAATATACATCACGGCACATGGTCAGCGCCACCAACCAGTACTGGAGCAAAAGAAGAGGCACAGGGAAGCCTCAAAGTGACCAGAAGGGTGGCGGGAGGACTTGTACTGTTATTTGCCATGTTTTACACCATGCATAGGAAAACTGGGCTGAGACCTCTGCTCCTTTGTAGAATGGTCATGGAAGGTAAGGGGCACCGCGGGGTAGAGACTTTGGAAGAAGAGAGGAAAGGAGACACTGGGGGAAGAGTTTCCCACAGCAGAATGGGCGCTGAGCTGGGGTCAAGACTTGTGAGTCCAAGAAGAGTCCAGGACACTGATGGGCAGCAGGAAATCAGAGCACTGGTAGGAGTGAGGATGGTCACACTGGCCTGGGAGCCCCTCCAGAACCCTGCTTTTACCCTGAACAAGAGGGAAAGAGTTTTAATGGAGGGAGTGATTTATATCTCAAAAGTGTCCCTCCAGTCACCACCTTGAGACCACAAGGGGAGAGGGCACACTGTGGCCGCAAGAGGACCAGCTGAAGGCTGAGCAATAATCCAAAGGGGAGGTCAGGCTGGCAGCAATGCAGGCGCAAAGGTGGGAAGCGACAAGTGGATTCCAGATCTGTTTTGGGGAAGGACCCCACAGGATCTGCCGATGAGTCAGACACCAACCCGACACTCACGTCAGCGTGTCAAGTTAAAAGCTGTGCAGCTTCTGAGCTGGAGAACAGGCCAGGCTTGAGACAGGAATTTGAGAGTTGTTGGAAGACGGTGTCTGAAACAGAAACCCAGAGCGCGTGTATCTTGGCAGGGATTTGCTACCGCGGAGATGCGATCTTTGCTAAAGCTTCAGTCCCTCCTTCTGGCAGGCTGAGGAGTACACACGTTGTAAGTGTAAGCAGGAGAATCGCTCCAGCAGAGCCCAAGACCTGGGGGGGAACGACCTACATCCTTTCTCTCTTCTTGGCTCCCCTAGGGTTGGGTATCCCCTCTGGACTTCTTTCCTCGATCTTCCTAACGAGACAAATCTGTCCTTATCCAGAGAAATATTGACGATAAACTAATGATCCTGTGTGATTTTTTTTTCAGGTTTGTGGTAATTCTTAGGCAATTTTCCACAGGAGCCAACACAGCTTCCCGGAGGAGAGAATACATTGTCCAGCCTTTCGTGAACTTACAAGACCGTTACTATCAGGCTGCCCTGTCTACAGCCAGGCAAGGTCTCCTCCGGGCTGCAGAATATTACCTGTTCGAGTGATGCCTTGTTTGTGAGTTTTAATCCTTCATATAATATTCACACTGGCATTAAATTATCTAGATTCCAAAAAAGACTTAATAAGCCCTGTAAGTGTAAATCAGTGCTGATTGTCTCGTTTTTCTCCTCTGGCTTCTGCCAGTCACACCACAATCTCTTTCTGTTGAATTCCATCTCCAAAATGGGATTCGAACCTTGCTCCTCCCCACTGACCCTGCAGGTTCACGCATGCGCAATGCGCCAAGCCCGTTTTACAGCCTCCGTCCGGTCTCGAGGATCCTGCTCCAAGCCCGTGATGTGCCTCCCGTCTCTCTCTGCTCGTTCCTTTAAATAACACCCAGAAGCTCTTAAGTACCCTTGGCTAAAATGGTCCACAGTACAAGAAAAGGGGATGTGACTCACCCCGCAAGGTTGCTCTTGGAAGTCGCTCAGCCCTTCAGCAGTGAGAGCAGACTGGAGGGCTTTGACCTGGACGGTGATGGACAGCGGCTCGCGGTGCCCAGGGGAAAGGCTGGCCGGAGGCTGCTTCCTTCCTTCAAGAGCCGGAACCAGGCAGACAGATGCGCTTCGTTTGCATCTGGAGCCTGGGCTTCTCCACCCAAGGCCTCTGGAAAGCAGCGGGGCTGAAAACACAGACTTTGCTCAGACCCCGCTCCGGAAAAGAGCAAAGGGCGGGTAAGCACATGGAGGAACGCTGAGCAGCTCTGGTGCAGCTTTCGCCTCCTGGGTACTTTCCCCAAACAGTTCGAGGCGGCCTAGCCCAGCCATCTGGGCGATTGTCCAGATACAGAGATGAAGAATCCATGGTGAGCGACCCTGCCACAAAGAAGGGTCAATCTGAGTCACCTGTGAGAAAACGGATGTACCCTGAATCCAGACACTAAGTGAAATGGGTCAGACGAGCAGCTTAAACGTCATATGGCTTCTCTTAAGTGAGAAACCGAAAATATAAGTAAATTAAAGAGCACAATAAAACGTCAACAATAGGAAACAGGACACAGAACATTTGCTAAGGGTAAGGAACCAAAGATTGGGGAGGAGGTGCATAAAAAGAATGAAGGTGTGGCACCCGTCCTACAGTGAACATAATCATTATCTGCTGCAACCACACACTCATAAAGGAGAGAAAGAGAAAGAAAGAAAGAAAGAAAGAAAGAAAGAAAGAAAGAAAGAAAGAAAGAAAGAAAGAAAGAGCCATTTTGAGTAATTGTCATTTTCTCTTTCTGAAACACCACATGCTCTTGCAGTGACCTGGGCTGTTTCTCCAGCAGGAGAGAAGCATCTTGTTTACCCAGAGCTGTGTCTGCGGACCGCTGCAGCCTCCGCCCGATCACCACACTCCATAGAGAAATCTCTCAGCTTGAGGCTTTATTTATCCACCCAACAATATTCATTGAGCAACTACTGCTCTGGGCACCATTCAAGGTCCCCAGAAAGTATAGCAGCAAACAAAAAAGAGATAAAAAAGTTGTTTTCATGGCATTTATATTCTAGTAAGACAAGACTGAAAAATAAAATAAATACACGGACTATGGAATACGTAGATGGTGGTAAGTGACATGGAGGAAAATCAACCATGAAAGATGACAGAGAGGACCTGGCATGCAGGGGAGAAGGAAAATTGCAGTTTTCAGTAGAGTGGCCAGGGCAGAGTCACCGAGAAGAAATCAACCAAGCAAGGGCCAGAGGCAGCGAGCAGGAGCTCTGCAGAAATCCAGCAGAAGCCACCAGGTGGGAGACCCGCAGCTGTGCTGAGGCCAGGTGGGCCAAGGCTGCTCATGGTACCAGAAGGTGGCCAGTGTGGCCCAGGACCACATGGCCTCACTTTTAGCAAGGTCACTTGCCTGCTGCTCTGGTACGGATGGTGTCTATCCCTGAAGATCCACATACAAAAGGCTTGGGCTCGGGGTGATGGTGTAACCCTTAGGAGACGGGGCCCAGGGTGGCATGATCACTCATGGGTGGCCTTGCCCCATCTCTGGAAGTGCAATAAATCTCCTAGTGAAAACGGGTCATAATAAAGCAAGGCCACCTCTCACACTTGGCCCTTTCTGCATGAGCCCACTTCCCTGTCTGCTTCTCCAGTGTGCTGTGACCCAGCCAAAACGGTCAGTCTACAGAGGCCAGAGAGGGGGAGCTGCCCAATCTTAGCCTTCCAGCTCCCAACATGTGAGCTAAGAAAAATCTTTTCTTTTATTCTTTCTTTTTTCTTTTTCTTTTTTCTTTTTCTTTTTTCTTTTTTTTTTTTTCAGTCTCGGGTCTTTAATGACAGCAACTGAACATAGACTCACAGCTGCCATGTACATATGATACAGGAATAAGCAGAGATACAGGGGCACCAGCTAGGAGGCGGCTGCCGTAACCTGAGTAACATTTGATGGCAGCTGATCATCCATCAAAATTACCTGGAGAACCTCTCAAAACTATGACTATCAGGAGTAAGTGCACATAACTGAACCAGAACATAGGACCCCAGGACAAGTGTCCCTCATATGGCTTCTGTACTCTACAGTATAAAGACCAGTCTTCTGTGGTTGGCCAGTTATCAATTCAGCTCCAAATTCACCCTTCACTGTCCACTGTGCAAAAATGAATCTGAGCCCTGTCGACACTTTTCCTTTGCCAGCTGGCACAGTGCTGTCTTGGTCAGTAGGCAGCCCTGCAGATGGAGTCTCCCTCCAGGTTTGGGTGCCCTGGATCTGAAGATCCTGGGGGTTAGAGGTCTCTCTAACACCAGATCCCCCCAGAACCCTACACCTACCAGTGTCCCCCAGCACTTCCGGTCACTTTCTCCTGAACAGCTGAGAGCACTGATTTACAGCAGGTTCCAGGGAGCCAATTTCCATCAAATTCCATCAGTCACCTACCCTTTTTCCATCCAGTGGTCCATAGCTGTGTTGTTCCCAACAGCATCCAGGTCTTGGGCCCTGGAAGAAGGAGACAGAAAGAGAGGTGGCCCCAAGGCCTTTGCCTCAGCACTGAACAGGACTGCTGTACAGAGGCCGTCGCTGTGTTCTCACTGATTCCTAGCCAATCCCTCATTATTCCAATCAGTAATTCTTTCCTTTCTTCCTTCCTTTTCTTCTTTCCCTCCTTCCTTTCCTTCCTCCCTCTCTCCCTTTCTTCTTTCTTTTCTTCTCTTTTCCTTCCCCTTTCAAGTCTTCTGTCTGCTCTCCTCCTCCTCCTCCCTCTCTCTCACTCTCTCTTCCTTCTTGGTACTGCAGATGAGACCCAGGGCCTCACACGTGCTGTGTGCATGCTCTTTACTTTTCATGCTCAGTCGCTGTCCCTGTGTGGTTTCTCTCTCAGGACCGAACCTAGAGTGTCGCCCAGTTACTTTACAGAGCTTCGTGCCCAGGGCGTTGCTGTCGCCATGGTATTCTGGTGTCTGCATACAGAGCCCCACACCCCCAGGGCAGGCCTCTAAACCGTGAGGTCACAGCCCAGCATAGTGCCTCTGCCGGAGGGTGGACGGTGACACAAGGCCCTTCTAGCATCACACAAACAGGGCCACCCCAGCACTGCTTCCCCTCCATGATACACCTCTTCCCCTTTCGCGTGCTTACAGTTGGAGAAACTGAGGTCGTCTGGGTGCATCTCACCTAAGGACCCAAATTCCAAGTTCCTGAGTCGGACATGCCTGTGATCCAGCCCCGTCACTCACAACAGGCAGTTACTTAACTCCACGGGCTTTGGCTTCATCCGCGGTGACTGAGTTCACTCCCACAGGACTGTCGTGAGGACTGTGTGAAACCATCCAGCCAAAGAGATTTCACTCATGTCTGTGACAGTGGTCACCCTCCCTTACAAGGGCAAACGGCACACTTACCTACTTGTGCAGTCAGTGTGGTGTCAAGTACAAGTCCATTGTGACCAAGTCAAGTGGCGAATTTGGTTCCAGTGGTCTGAGCTCATAGGACACCTGTGGGTACCTCTGACCATGCTTTCTCCTCAGTTCAGTCCCTACCTTCATCACCCACTCCAAATCCATGCCAGGGATCATCAAGAAAAGCTCTGGAGACCTGTGACCCTTAGAGATACATCACAAAAAGAAAAGTGTGTAGGAGGCTGAGGCAGGAGGATCACAAGTTTCAGATTAGCCTGGGTAACTTAATGAAACTGTCTCAAAAAAATATTTTAAAGGGCTGAAGATGCATATCCCTCAGTGTGGATTCAATCCCCAGCACCATCCCCCAGAAGAAGAGTCTAGAAGTCACTATCCTATGGAAATATGATGACATGTGAGCTACACATGTGATTTTCAATTTTCTGGTAGTTACATTTTCTCAAGCAAAAATAAACAGGGAAACTTCATTTTAATAATGTAGTTTAACTACAATGTTATCATTTTCAAAGTAATCAATATTTAAAATACAATTGAGACATGTCAAATTCTGTTTTCTGCACTAAATCTTTGGAACATGGTATGCATTGTTCACTGACAACCTCGATGAAATCTGACAGGCAGGGC
>PVJX010008747.1:24253-64095 GCA_004027295.1 Dolichotis patagonum
TCCTTCTTTTCCTCCTTTTCCTTCTCCTTCTCCTCCTCCTCCTCCTTTTCTTTCTCCTTCTCCTTCTCTTCCTCCTCTTCCTTCTCCTCCTCCTTCTCCTCCTCCTCCTCCTCCTCCTTTTCCTTTGCCTTCTCCTTCTCCTCCTTCTCCTCCTTCTCCTTCTTCTCCTCCTCCTCCTTCTCTTCTTCTTCCTCTCCTTTTCTTTCTCCTTCTTCTGTTTAATTTTATGAAAAAATAAAACAAATTTCATAATTAAATAATAAGAGAACAATAGTAATAACAGTTATTACACTGTGGATCATTATCTTCAAACTAGTTACTCAAGGTTCAAGACACAACCCAAAAAGATTCTTACAGAAAAAGAAACATAATAGCACAAAACCTTCTCTTAATAAAACTAAGATAAACTAGTTTGTATATTTTTCCAGGTATCAATTTAATAATTTTATTCCATATCATATCAGAAATATTTTTTAAACAATGGAATATGTAATCGGGGGAAGTGTTTGAACTTCTTCCTAATTCTTATTTACCTCTCTTCTATTCTGCCCTTTATTTGTATCTGTGCTTCCCATGCACAGTAAGAGAAACCAAGCAATGTCAGCTGTGTGTCATTCACTTAACACTGTGTTCTCGACTTGCACCCATTTACCTTACAGATGCCTCAGGTTTACCTTCATTTACGGTGACGTAGTTCTCCCCTGGGTATAAACACAGTTTCCTTGTCCATTCTTCTGCTGATGGGCACATATAAATACTGTTGCCAAGCTCTAGCTGTTGTAAATTGTGCTGCGATGAATGTGGAATTTCCTTTTCTATTAAAGGAAAATAATAACACGCTTGCAAGAGTTGTGGTGAGGATTAAATACAGCTATGATGTAAAGCACATAGCCCACAGCAAGCACTGGCTAAGTGGATTCATAAGTCATCACATCAACTAATGACATTGCCTTTGGACAAGCCGCAGCCTGGTTTTGTAGGAGGCAGAGGCAGGACAGCCTCCCTCTGTGCCCATTGCTTTGGATGTGGCCTCAGCCCAGCAGGTACTGGCCGTGCTGTGATGCTACACCTCCCCAGCAGCACTGCAGTCCAAATCTTTCTGCATTTTCTACCTTCCTGTTCTTTTCAAGGTTCTCTATGTAACAGCCTGAGGTGAAGTTTTTAAAATTTCAGCACCCAGATGAAAGGTGGAGGAAGATATTCACAAAATGCCCCACCCACCCCACCCTGGCGACTCCGATGACGATGTCCCTGACTCACCTGGTCTTCCTTTTGACCCTCCTTGTCCAGCAGAAGCCGCAGAGACTGCTCAAAGGGAGATAATGGCACTTGTTGACATTTCCCAGGTGTCCGCAGAGGCAAGCCCTCTTTTAGGGAGCTGAATCTTAGCACATAATTAGCAGGTCAGGTTACCCGCCAGGGAATCCTCATGGGCAATTCCTCATGGGCAATGGGAGCCTTCAGACAGAGGGTGAAAGTGGACCAATCTCACTCAGGGCCCTCCCTGAGGAAAGGGTCAAGGCCACAGGCTCCTTTTCTCATTTACCTGAGAGACTCATTTTGGGGACATGGACCCTAGAAGCTGCGATCAGCCTACAGAACACTTCTGCTTTCAATGAGCAAGGACCTGGGAAGCTTCCTGCCAACTGTAACATTTTTGGCTAAAAATTGTATTAAACTTCAAGAAAGATATAATCCATCTCGGAGGAAAATTTGTTTAAAAAAATAGATTTATGTAATATAGATGGTGCTATAATAAAATGGGTTCCATATTACATGAATTTTTGAATACTAGATGAGATTGCTTAATTTCTTTTATTTTTATTGGTTATGTGTGCAGGACATAGTGACTACATTATGGAGAGTTGGTCCATGTACATGACACATCTTAATGGTTTTTTTTTTTTACAAAAATAAACCTGCTCTTCCCTACCCCTCCCATGAATTACTTATTATAATTAGTGATCTATATAATTAGTCTTGTAAGTTGCTAACAAGAAGGACTAAAGAGGCGATACAGAACACCTGGAAACTCAGAAGCGTGAAATACACTGGGCCGGAGCAGTGGGTACAGGCATTGGTGAAGGGCCACTACTGAAATGGATGGAATGTAAGGCGCTGAGCAGGCAAGCCAGCCGGCTGGAGGAAAGATCTGGAAGGACAGGTGTGGTTTATCTAAGGGACCTGGAGGGAAGGAGGGGTGGGTTAGAGGCAGGTTGCGCTCTGTTTTGCAAACAGGTGGCTTCTTGTCCCCAGCCAAGCCCTGTGCTTAGTGAGTTGGTGAGTTTTGGACAAAGTCCTTCTGAGGCTCCTGACTCAAGCCCCCCTAAAGCCCAGGGTCAGCCCTCAAACGCTAGCCTGCCAGGATGCCCCCAACCTCTTACCCTGCCCCCAGTGGGCTACAGCCAGCCTTCACACCTCAGAGTCAGGAGCCTGGACCCCCGCTCTACCCCTGCACTTTCTGCCCCACAAAGATTTGACTAATGAGAGGCGGGCGTGCAGATTTGACCTCGACCTTGTTTGGTGACAACAAAAACAAGATTTGAAGTGCGAAGCAGGAGAGGGTACGTTGGAGGTTGACTAAGCAAAGACTGGATGGGGCATCCCCACCACAAGGGTCTCAGGAATCTATTTATTTATTTTTTTTTATTTAAAAGAGAATAAAACAAAAGGGGGCAGTACAGAGCAGATCAGAACAGGACAACATAGGCAACACAGTACTTTACATTAAGTCAACTGGACATCAACAGGGTCTCAGGAATCTGAGAAATGCGTTCAGACGTGACCTCACACACTGGCACCTGGGCCTGGCCTCTTGAAGGACACATTGAGACAGGCCTGTGAAACCCAGGAATGAAAAGGAGGCCTCCTCTGGAAAACCCAAGGCAGTTTTAGCTGTGTCAGTCTAATTCGCCAAAGGTATTTCTGTCTCTTTCTAATATTGAGGGCTGACCTTTGTTTTGCAAAATAAGTCAGCATAACACAAGCTACTCTTTGTAATTTCTAGACTCTGTGTCTCTTGCTGAGGACTCTCTGAAATCATCTTTGCGTTTTTCTGAGTTTTTCTCAAGAATCCAGCAAGAGGGCTGGAGATGTAGCTCAGCAACATAATTACCTGCCTGGTAAGTGCAAGGTCATGAGTTCGATCCCTGGTACAAAAAAAAAAAAAAAAAAAAAAAAAAAAAAAAAAATCCAGCAAGATTTTTTTGAAAGATCTAAAAAAAACCTTGAAAGCATATGTATCTATTTGATTGCCTTTAGCCTGAAAAAGCTTCCCAATGAAGCTTATTCATTTCTTGACAAACTTTCCCATCTTAATGGTTGCTTTTTAAAAATTTTTTAAATACCCACAGGAAGCAGAGTTGGAGAACTACACCACATGTCCTGCTTGTCCTCAGCCCGCCACCCTACTTCCAGGACTCACACAACTTCCTAGAAACCTCCGAGGTACCCTCTTCTCCCACTCTGCACTTTAATTCCTGTTCCTCTTACCCTGGGTCCAGGCTTCAAGCTCAGATCCGCCATTAGCACTTTTCCTAAGAGTAGAGCACCCAGGGCATTCACACCTGAGGCTTAGGAAAAGCCGCTGCTGGCCCGGGCAGGCCTTCCTCCCTCATGGGTCCCTTCCCTTTGCAAGGAACCAAAATCAGAGGAGTTGCTGACATCTGGTGGTTGCTGAGCAGAGTGTAAGCTCTGTCTTAGGAGCACTTCTATCTCTGATTCCAGTAAACCCTCCGAATTGAACTAAGCCTGTTGTGTTGTGTTGTTTTGTTTTGTTTTTTCCAAAGAGAAAGCAGTTCTTCAAAGTAAGAGGCATTGGGGCCATCTCCACCTGCCCTGAGAGGACAAGTATTGGCTGCCCGAATGAGAAGCCCAGCTTCCTGGATGCGCCCGACACTCCTTGGCTTTGGACACAGGTCCGATCTGATCCAGGCAGCCCTGCTGAATCGTGAACAATGATAAGCATAGGGGAATCCCTTTTGGTTTAAAGGTAACCCTTATCTTGCAGCTGAAAATAATTCCCCTCTATTCGTTGACTCTTCGCCATGCAAATGCTTCTTCAAAGCTGCCCATCCACATTCTCCTGCTCTTCGCCTCTTCGCTCACTGAGATCAACCAGATGCTGGCGGAAATGCAAGAGATCTCAAACTCGTGTTCGCAAAAGTTCTTACACACCATCCTTAGAGAAAAACGTGGAATCCTTGCTCTGGATGGGACAGAGGTGTCCACCAATGAGACTCTCCGAACCTAAAGTCAGGCAGGGGACTCCAAAGTATCAGTGGTTAAGAAAGGGTGTGCTCTAAAAGTCCCGCATGGAAAGGAAGTGAGTCACTACTGTGAAATACGATTGATTTCTTTATGGCACTTTTGTCTAAATGTATGGCATGTGTTCCTTGATTAGTTTTCTTGGTTTTTGCCTGCTCCTTGGTTTCACCTCCTGTCCTCAATATATCCTTGCTCTTAAAAACTGGAAAATAAACTCAAGAACAGAGAGCCCGAGTGTCACGTCCTCCAGGATGTCCCCAGCAGCTAGAGCATTGGCCAGTACCTGGCTCTTGAGTATTTGTTGATAATAATAGATGCCACCATGTCCCCAACAACCCCTCCTAAACCCAGGAGTCCAAATGTTGACTCCTTCTCTCAGGAGAGCCCACAGGAGGAAGCCATCCAGGGACACCCCTAAACTCTATACAGGCTCTGTCTCTGCCTCTCTGATTGATGAGCCAGACCAAAAAGGCCATGGGCAGAGGCCAGTCCAACTACCTCCGAGGGCCCAGAAGCAGGCTGGTATCGGCACAATGAAGACTGAGGAAGGCAGCCTTCGCCATGGAGCCTTCCAAATGCTCCCGGGCACTGAGACAGGGGCATTTAGGGGCAAGGCCAAGAAGGTCCCACACAAGGTCTTGGTGCCTGATTGCTCTCTAGATGTCCATGGGGGCTGGGGATGTGTGCTGGAAAACTTTCTCTCTGTCTCCAACTAAATGGTTTCCTGAGGAAATGAGAAATGGGGGTGGGGTGGGTGGGAAGGAATGAAAAAATTCCAGTAAGGGAAAAAAATGACTTTTTTTGTGTCTTTGGAGCAGGGAATGTTATTGACAGATCTCAAACGCCAGGGTCTCTTGGCATGAGAAATACAAGAGAGCTTTTAAAAACTGAAAGAAGCAAAAGGAAACTCCATGGGGAAGGAGACTCCAGAACACACACTTTAAAAGTGTGTGTTTTTAGATGGAGGAGCTTGGGGAAGCTGGGCCTGGAAGACCCGTGTCCCTCCCCTCTCCACCCTGAGAGCAGGTACTTTCTGGCATCTGCGAAAGAGTTTATGGTTAAATTGCTGGACCCCACGTGGCCTGAAAGGGCCCCTTTATCTCTAAACAAACAGAGGAGGAAGGAGGATCCCCCACCCCAGACCACACCATGGGTTTTTCCATTCCAGCTATCAATCTTCCCTTTTGTGGGAGGAGAGGAAAAAGAGAAGCAAGGGGTGGGAGGTGCATCAGGCAAGGTAACCCGGCCCTGTGTGACTGGCCCTGAAAGAGTAACTTTTCTGACTTTTCCTGGAACTGGGTGGAGAGCTTCAGGATTCTTGTGAGGGGCTTTAGCCGCCTCCCCCTCCTCCCCAGCTCCCACCCCCACTGTGAGATGCTCCTGAGGCCTCCGGCTTCCTGTCACACACAAGGACCCTGCCACCTCACTAGAGGCCACGTCTGAGGCTTCAGTTTAGAGTGTCCTGGGCAGGGATGGTCACAGCGGGAACAGAAAGCCCTTTAGTCAGTGTCTTCCACACCCAGCTTCAAATCAGATCAATGGGTATTGATCGGTTTGCCTTTGCCACCCGTGAGGGAAAGATCAGTTCTCTCAGTGCTGACCCAAAGCAATTCGAGACACGTAAGCCAGGCAAAAGTGTAAAGTTTCAGCTTTTTATGGGAAAGTAATTGTGATAGACTAACTCAAATAGGGCCCTTTTAGCATGAACTCAAAAATGATATAGAATAAAACACAACCAGAGATGCCATTTTAGAGCACGGGGTCTAGGAACAACCTGGAAACCTTCTCAAGGAATGCCAAGCATGCTGGTAACAAGGGTTTTTATTTTATTTTATTTTTGTTGTTGTTTTGCTTTGCTTTCCTGTGTTTTGTTTTGATCACAGCTTCATGTATGAGTGACAATCACAAGTTTTGGTGCCAGACAAAACCGGCTGAACATTTCACTTCTTCTACCCTTTAATGTATAAGTGGGAGCAAAATGAAATTTCACTGGGCCTCACTTTTCTCATCTATGATATAGGGAGAAAATGACCATGGGAAGTTGTTGTGGAGACAAAATGAAGTGATCCCTAGCTGACTGAACATGGCACCTGCCCTGACAGAGGACAAATTCTCAATAAAATGGCTGCTGCTGGAGCTGGGGGCAGAGAAGCAGCAGTATGGACTGAGGCCAGAGGCAGGTGCAATAATTTCCTAGGCTCTTTGGTCATTTCACCTCCAATGAATCTGTGAGGCAAGTACTTCTCTCACCCTCATTTTAAATTTGAAGAAACTGAAGCCCACTCGCCATGGCCATATGGTTAGTCAGTGACAAGCCCAGGCTCTCCAGCTCCAGAAGATTCCCTCAGAAAGGGACAGCCAGTGGTTGATGCCCACAGTGAGGCTACAGTTTCTGCCTGGAAAACCTGAGTGGAAGATTTCAACACTGTGCCCTCCTCTGTTGACACCAGTCAGCGAATATCCCACATCAGCTAGACTCTGACTCTTTGGAAAGGCCCCAGCTCCAGTGTGGATGTACAATGTCTGTGAATGGTTACCTTTGACCTGTCCTCCTGACTGAAATCAGAGAGGGGATGGTTATATAAAGTCATGCTGACCTACATTCCTGGCACCTCAAGTTGCTTCTGGAGCTCCACAGCAAACACTGAAGTTCCCTGTGAGAGAAGTCAAAGTGACTTCTGAGTCACCCTTACCCCCACCCCCAAGGCCCTGTCCTTAGCTCCACTGGGTCAAACACAAGTGGGTATTGATTGCTTTGGCTTTACCATTTATGTTCCCTGTATGGAAGACCAGATCTTTTAGCATGAACTCAAAACAAACTCAAACAAAACGGCCAGGCTAGAGACAATCTTAAAATGCCAGATTTTATGGAAAAATTAATTTGCAAGGAACTGATTGGAATTACAGAAGATCTTTTAAAGGAATGCTTAGCTTTTAAAAACTAAACACTGTCAAATAAAAGAGTATGGTATGGCACCCTTTTTCACAGGGAAACCATTCCAAACCCTCAGGGGATGCTTGCAATGGTAGATAGTATGGAACCATCACCGAAGGCGTTTCCATCTTATCAGAAGCACTCACCACACCATGCGTCAACTTGAGATGTGACAGCAGAACTAGCACAAATGTCCTTTTCCTTCTCCACACTTTTATGGGAGATTCATTGCTCCTGAAGATCTTAGCAACATCAGCATATGATTTCTTTCTTTCCTTAAATCAAGCCCTTTCACCTTTCACTTAAAAGAAGCACTTTATGGCTTCACTTGGCTATGTATGAATCGCAACATCATTAATTACAACGTCTTGTAATTTGGGACCCTTATTGGTTAAAATTGGTTAAAATTACAACGTCTTGTAATTTGGGACCCTTACTGGTTAAAATAAGGGTAACTTGAACTCATCACTGTGATATTGTAACACTCAACCTATAACTGAGCTGGCTGCCGAGCAATTAACAGGCAGGCAGTGTATACTGGGAGGATACTCTGGAGAAAGGGACAATTCAGGCCTCAAGCAGAAGAGAGAAACAGGGCATGAGATTTCACAGAACAGCTCATAATTTAAAACCCATGAATTGTTTACTTCAGGAATTTTTCATTTACTACTTTTGGACCAGAGTTGACCACCAGTAATTATAGCAAGTGGGCCACACACAAAAGGGGCACTGTATTGCCAAACAAGTTCTTGAGGTAAGATTTAATGAACAAGTGATGAAATCCTGCAATTATCCCATTTCATACATTGTGTAGTATTTGAATAAAGTTTTATTGTTCTAACAAATATTTCCTCTTACAAATTTATCTTACTAACTGCCATAGAAAACACTGTCTCCAAACAAAAAATGTCTAATCTTTTAACATCTAGATGATCCAAACTAGTGAACCTTAATAGAAAACTTTCAGTTATGTTGCTGGAGAAGGGGGATTGTTTTGTGTTTTAAAAGATGCCTGAAAAATACACATACACATGTTCTCTGGAGTCATTGATAACAGACAAACAGAAGCAGTACCTGAGATGCTGATTTAGACCCTTAGAGTGTATCACTCATGCTTTGCAGCATCCCTGAGCTAGCACAGCATGACTTTCTAATAGGAAGCAGAAACTCAAGTTCAAATATAGAATCACCACTGAATTGTTTAGTGACGCTCAAAACATCCGTTTCACCTTTCCTATAGGTAATCCAAACATCTTCATGGACCCCTCAAAGATGATGAAAATGATGATGATGGTGGTGGTGATGGTTATTGTGATGATGGTGATGGTGATCGTGGTGGCGATGGTGATGAACATGGTGGTGGTCATGATGGTAGTGGTGGTGATGGTAATGGTGGTGATGGTTGTGAATATGGAGATGATGGTGATGATGATGGTGGTGGTGATGGTGATGGTTATGGTGATGATGATGGTGGTGGTGATGGTGATGAAGATGTTGGTGATCATGGTGTTAGTGGTGACGATGGTTGTGGTGGTGGTGGTGGTAAGTGATAGCAGTGATGAAAACTTCACTGCTACTCAGTGAGTCTCATCATACGCCAAAGCACTATTCTCAGCCTTTAGCATAAGTTAACTCACAGTATCCTACTGGAAACCCTGAATCAGAAATGTCTTCCCAAACCCCTCTCGGCTCTGCTTTCTTGAACAAAGGATACCATGACTTGTGGCATTTCCAGGATGCACCACAACAATATCTTTCATCCTTCAGGCCTGCATGCGATGTGTTTGACACCTCTCCATGCAGAGGAGGTTCTGTATTTCTTCCACTTGAACTGGAATGGCTCCACCACTGTGGGAGAAGTGATGCTACGTGACTTCTAAGGCCACACTAGAATGTGCGACAGTTCTCACCTGGTTCTTTTTAGGATGCTCAGATTTAAACCCAGCCATAAGGCTGTGAGGATGCCCAGGCCTCAAGGGACAGCCACATGGAAGCTGTGTCCTACAAATGCAGCAGAGCACCCCCCCCATGCTGACTGCTAATGTCAGCTGCAGACCTGTGAGTGTGACATCAGCCAGGGGCCAAGCCACCACCACCAGACTTCAAGTGCTCCCCACGGAGTCCCCAGGCTCCAAGGAGCTGTCCCTCCTGCCTACAAATTCCTCACTCCTGATCCTCAGAAGTTCTCAGCATAACAAAATAACTTGTCTCTTCAGGACCTAAATTTGGAGTGTTTCAGGATGCAGCAAGACAGACTTTACTCTCTCCCTGGGAACCTAGACAAGAGCCACACTTAGGACCTCCTTATTCCTGTTTCCAACATTTGAGGACAGAACATGGATTGAGACAACTTAAAGGCTATAAATCAGCATAACATGCTGTTAAGTAAAACATGTCCAGTCTCCCTATGTTAATAGTCACAATTCCGAAATGTGGTAAATTTTAATTCCTCCTTGACTTCTGAACTGGAGCACTGGGGTTATAAGAGAATAGGCCACCAGCCAATGGCTTGCCCTTTCTCCCATCCCTCCCCCACATTGCTACACTGATCATCAACATTCCACCATACCAAGAGCTTCTCAGACATGGCTTGTCTCCACCCATTAGCCAGCTCTCTGTCCTTCAGGCCTACATCCCAGTGGTGGTGGCATCCAGCTCAAGGCAGGGGCCACAGCAGCAAAGGAGACAGATGCAACCTACCTAGATGGCAGCCAAAACAATCTCTGGAACAGGTTTAGGGCCACTGAGGGACGGGCTCTTCCCTTGCCCCCATGAGGAAGGACACTACCAGGAGACGGCCATCTTGGGTCCTCAAGAGCACAAGGCCCAGGGGAGCCTCATTCTTACCATGGCCTTGGAGCCGCACTGTCCCTTGAGCCTTACCTCGACCCCTGCTCAGTAACTGAAGGGGCTGTAAAGGACATCCCCAGCCTGACATCTTCCCATGGAGACAGGAGAGGAGCACAGGAAGTGGAAGAGCTTCTACAGCCTCTCCCCTCTTAGCTCCACCACACGCCAGGCTTGAGAAGGGGACTAGAGGCCATTGCTGCGGGTCACCTCCATTGTCTCTTGGCTCTCTCGCTGTCTCTGGAACCTTCCTGTTTTTAACAGAGCATGCACTTCCTGTTATGTTTCCCAGCCCAACTCTGTCATCCATAGAACCAGGAAACATATTTTTGAGCCTTGTTTTCCTCCTTGTGTAGAATTATCAGTTCGTTAAGACTCGAGAATGGAGGGGCCCCCCTCTAGGGACTGATTTGTACCCCACATCTTCAACATCAAGCAGCTCTCAAGAATCCACATCTTTACATCCTCCTCCCTCGCTCCCTCCCAAGCTCTGTAATTCAGAGCCTCAGGAGATAAGCAAAGTGGCTGACCTGGCCTGGAATCATTGCACCACGAAAAGAGAGGAAAAGAAGGAAAACCGGTATGGAGATTGGTTTTAACTTTCTACACACGTGGGCACACTGCAAAGGGATCAAGATGATGAAAGGACTAGGGACCAGGAAAATAGGGGAAGACATTTATAAAGGGGGAAATAGCAAATACTGGGAGGAGAGTGCAGGATTAAGGATGAAGAACTGGAATCCCCTGCCCAGAGCTAAAGTCCCTGAGCAACACACTGCTCACCAGGAGGTCCCAGGAGACGGATGACCCTGCTCCATTCTGCTGCTGAAAGGACACACCAAAGCTAAGCATGAAACCTGGCTCACTGTCACCCTTCCTGTCACCACCCTGTTACCACCAGACTGTCTCCCGAAGCAAATTCCAGTTGACTCATGAGCTTGGATATGCCTAATAAGTTACAGCGCAGGCAGGCATCAAGAAACGCGTGTGTTACCCAGCGTGAGAAATTCAGAAGGAAATTCAGCTCCCTGACATTATTAGAGTTGTCTGTCAGACCGCAAAACTGGTCGGGGTGAAAATTCTTTATTAAGTTACATTTAGCAGTGTGCTAAAATGTGTGGCTAATATTTAGGAATGATATAAGTGGAAGAATTTGTTTCCAATTAGCAACATGATGCCTAAACTATCAATGCTTATCTACAAGTACACACTTCCTGCTAACATGCATATCCATGAGAGGCGCGGGCCATGCAATTTGGAAGCCAGGGGCTTGTGTGACATCACATCTGAATGAGTAATTGAGATTTGACAAGAGAATCCAACATTTGCTTTTCCACCCTCAAAACTTAAGTGCTGTGAAGGCACCGAGAATTTCCATTCTTTAATACAGAGCAAAGCAGCTGGTATCGGCCATGTTGGAACTTAGGGTGCTGAGCCAACCAGTAACCAGCCTGCCACCCTGGTAAGTGACTGTGGTCTGGCAAGCCACGGCCACCCCAGGGCAGGGAAACAAGAAGCAGCAGCATTTCCAGAGATCCATGCCATGTTGGAACTTGGGGCGCTGAGCCAACCAGTAACTAGCCTGCTGCAGGCTTAGAATCAAACATACCATATTCCCCCCACCCCGCCCCGCTAACAATCGGGATCCAGGGATCTGGGTATCTCTTGGGAGGTGACCATATGTGGTACAGCAAGTGGGGGGAGTTTCCTTCTACTATCTCTGAAGGCAGATATTTTTATCACCATTTTGCTTTATCCTGATTAATGGTGTTGCTCTATTCAATACTCTGTGTTGATGTGTTCTATAATGTTGAGTATATCTTTTGATTTTGCTGTATCTAATAGAAGAACAACTGTTTTGAAGATAACGAGATATACAATGGTGCCCTACTATTGTTGTCCTGGTGACCTGCTGTGATGTTCTGTGCCAATTTCACTATACTGTCTCAACTGGCTTTAGTCCATCCTGTTTTGTTGTATATTACTACCTCCAAGTTAATGAAAATTAAATAAAAATAAAACAATAGAACATAAGAAAACAAGGCAACAAAATACCTCCAAAAACTCCCAACTCCACCAAAGCTGCTCCATGTGACATGGATGACAAGAAACTCAAAAACCAAACAACAGAATTATATAAGGTGATTAAAAAGGAAATAACAACAACAAAACAAATCAATAAGGTACTGAGCAAGCTGAAACATGATATAACTAAACAGATAATGTACTTAAAAAGCAAAAGGAGGAAAAGAAAATGCGCTAAAGGATATAACAGCATGTATGTTTAAGTGTGTGGGATTGATAACCATATTACCAAGTTTTTGTTGGATCGTTGAACAGAACTGTTTGCAGCCTCACTGTTTGTTCACTTTGTATGCCTTTATTTTGTAACATGAACAACTATTTCTAAGAAGACAATATGTAATGTATCAAGTAGTGATTTCTTAATTTTTTTGAAATTCTTTATTATTCTACCCTTTTTTCTGTTTTGCTTTTTTTCTCTTTAAATAAAATTTAAAAAAAAAAGCAGCTGGTATCACTGAGACATACAGGAAGGAGTTCTGGAGTAACTGCTGGTGAATTCTGTTCCTCTTAAGGGAGACTCCCGATCCCGGGCTGTTGTTATTGTTGGTTTTCCATCTCCCTTCCCCTCCATCTGCGCCCTTCTATTTTCATCTCCTCCTTTTCCTTTGACAACACCAATGACATCTGTCAAACAGAGTGACTGCCCCATGCTCTAACACCTTGTTATTTAAAACATGATCCTCCAGACTGTCTCCTGAAGCAAGGGATGCCACTGCCTGTATACACCCAGCCATACACAATCCCTGAGCACCATGCACCCCTCTGAAGGGTCCTCCTGTGATTTTCGTCACATGAAAATCTGGAAAGCACAGTTCCCAAACACAGCGCTGCACACTTGCCCATGCAGAGCAGAAGCTTTCTTCTAACTCACTGATCAAACTTCATTATTGTGAGCCAATCGTCAATTTATCCCATTACTCACGCCATGTGAGGCTCCCGTCCTGAATCTCACACTCTCGTGTTGATTTTGTCCCTCTCTAGCCCTGTCTCACAAAAGCTAGGCTTGGAAACTCGAGTAGAAGAAACGTCAAGACAGTTCTTTTCAGCAAGTTGGATCAAAAGCTTAGTGAGGAAGGAGTTACGAAGCAGATTCTTGAAAGGACTTTGGGTTATTTGAGCGCAACCCAGATGTCAGCTGCAGTCACCCTGTCACATGTGATTTAGATAAAATCAGCCCAGGCAGACTCTGCAGTGTCTAGCAGGAAGCTGAATGCCCCCTCAAGACTGCTGCAAATTCCTGGGGGGCAGTGGTGCTGCTGTGCAGGGCTCCATAAAGCTCTTGGTCTCACTCCCGTCTTTACCCACGTCTCTGCCATGTGCTGTCACCAGCTTAGACTTGGGCACCCTGCCCTGCCTGCCCTGCCCTGGATTCTCGGTCCCCCAGCAGTGTCTCACAGCCTTCAGGGGACATGGGGGAGGTGGCCAGGCTCACACTCAGCAGTGACAAATCACCATTGCATTCACCGTTGTTCCCCACATCCTTCATCAGCGCTCCGCTCCGCAGCTCCGGGCTCCCATCTGGCTGCCCCTTTCACCACGTGCTTCACTCCTCTCCTTCATCTCCACCCTTCAACCCCAAATTCCCATCCCATTTCCTATACATGGCATCCGGGAACTTTCATTGTATTTTATGGGTGCCTTCTGCCCAAATTGTCTCCTGAACACAGCTTCTTTCCTGCAAAGCCCCCTCATTGCAACTGTTTGCATCGTGAGCCTGCTGTCCAGGGCAGGAGGAGGAGTGTGCCATGGGCCTATCAGGATGAGGTCGGACTTCGCCTGAGTCATTTTGGTGTTCCTGGGTTCATGGTTTGAAGAAGTGGTAGCAATTGTGTAAGTATGAACTGGAGAGTTAACAGACTCTAGTAAAATAAAAATCACAGACAGAATTCTTTTTTTTATTTGAAAAAAGAAATTTTTTAAAAAATATTTTTAAAAATAGGAAATTAACAGTAGTTAATATATTGCATATTGTTATCTTAGAAGTGGTTGCTCAGATTACAAGATTTAGGCATGAAAAAATGATCAAACAATCAAACAACGAAAGCACAAACTGTTCTTTCTAACAAAGATTAGTAGTAGAGTTATCAACCTTGTATATACTTACATACACACATGTATATGTGTACCCACATACACATAACGGAAAGCACAAATAGAATTCTTATTGCCTTTCTAATCTGCAGTTAGCTCCACACTGAACTGATTCTCTTGTACTCTCCATCAACACACTGAACTGCTAAAATGAAACTCTTTTTTTCATCCCTACTGAATCTTATCCACATGGCTCTTGAAATCCACACACCACTGCATAGTTGTGTGATCCGATATGAGTTGGATAATAGTGGAAGCCAAATATATTTTCTCCTTACTAAAATCTGACCAAGCGCAGTTGACTCATTAGGTTCCTATAATGACCAGCTTGTGAGTGATTTTGCTGTTGTTTTGCTCTTTCTTTGGGGCTTGTGTGTGTGTGCCTTTAATTCAGCACGAATAAGAAGCACCTGACATCGCACCTGGTACATTTCTAAGTCCTCAGTCTTAATTGTTTGTCCTTGGTATTTAGTGATAGCATCATCTTCATTGTCTATATTCTTCTCTGATCCTCTTTTTATGATCTTGTGGGGCCAATGTTTCTACCCCTCAAACACATTTCTCACCTACTTAGAAGTGAAAAATTGTGCAAAAGAAGGGCATATTGCTTAGTAACCATTCTGCTTGCTCCACCTGCCTTGAAAGAAATAGGCCTTTATGGAAAGACCAGAAACAGACTCCAGCGTAGCAGAGGTGAACAGGCATTTCCTTTGACCTGTGCTTGTCCAGGTAAGAAGAGCAAGCTGACACTCGACCCGCGTAGCACGCTGGGCCTGCCCCTCTGGGTGGTGCATGGCTCACAGTAGGGGACCCATGTCGGCCAAGGCAGAAGGAGAGAAGAGAGTCGCTTGGGTCCTTGGAGCCCCAAGGGGATCTAAACCAGGAATCCCTGGAGCTTTGCCACAGTCACAGTGTCCTGGCCGTGGTCTCCAGCCGAGGACAGAGTGGAGAGACCACGCAGATCAGTAAGATTACTGCAGATCTCCAGGGCTGCAGGGGCGAGGGCTGCCTCAGTCAGGCGGACCAGGGAGAACCATTATTCTTAATGCCATCAGTAAATGGTCTGCTCAGAAAGGTGTTGGGTGGAAGGGGAGGATGCCAGAGGAAGGGGTGGGAGGCGGCGGGAGGCGAGCCCACCCCCAGGCTCACGTTGGCCTGTGGGATCCCTGCCATCAGAGCTGAGGATTCTTCACGTCTGGGAACAGCAAACAGTCTTCACCATGCCCGGCAGTGGCTGCCGACTACAGACGGGCTTTTTTCCCGTAACAATGAGAGAGATGGAAAAGAAAGGCAAAGCTTTGGGCCTCTGGGTTTTTTTTTTTTTCAACCACCGCTCTTTCCGCTCCAACCTACATCTAAGAGGAAGGGAAACTATCTTTTGTTATCACTCAATCTCCCTTAAATTTAAGAACAGCTGGGGATATTTTTCATGATTCATTAAATTCACATCATTCCAAAGAAATCTTCCTGCCGATTTATCTTTGCCTCAGCAGTTCGGGCTCCAGGAGTGAACAGTTTTCTGAATGCCCTCAACCTGTGTCCACTGTTTTGGGCTGAGTCTGTGATCTTTCATGCTGGAATCTCTCTCGCTCTCTCTCCTTTTTTTTTCCCCCGAGGGTGAAAGAGAGTAGGAAAGGAATCAGGGTATTGAAATGAATCTTTCTAGTCAATTTTTCCCTTCCTGGAGATAAAGAAAAAGTGGTATGGCTGTCACAGCTCAAAACTAAACCCCAGCTAATGTCCTCAGCAGGGAAGAATAATTAGTAAATTCTCTAATTAGAGCCCTGTTTACATTTCTCTTTTCATAGAGGCTAATCCTTGTGTTTAAAGAAGATATTCTGCCTTGATTAAAACCATTGGTTTAATCAGCGTCATAGTAGAATCCATATGGTAAATGCAAATGTGTCTGAGTTCCATAAGTACTCGTTCACTCAGTTGTTCATTCATTGAAAACCAACAACATGCTGAGCACTGTACTTGATTTTAATACAAACATGACACGCTGTCTACGCCTGTGCGCAGGGCACACATAACCAGCAGATTCATCTGCCGGGCCAAATGCCAGCTCCTGAAGGTGGCCTCCCAGAGCATTCCAAGCCCACTTACTGTCTCAAAAGGAAGAGCAGGGCTGAGTTATTGCCCTCCACCAGGGGGCTAGAGATTGGGGCAGGCCAAAGACAGGCTCCTCCCGCTGTCCCTGCGGAGAGGGCAGGAGTTCGGCCTCTGCCCAAGGCTTCCAGATGCATCCTGGGATCCTCCTATGGGCCCGCAAAGGCAGGCTGAGCATGAGGTGGCTGGGAACTTGGACTTTCTTCTCCTGAAATTTGACATTCTCTATTCAGGTGGTCCGGGGACCCCAGCTTCATCAGATCTTTGTAATTAAAAAGTCTATCATTGTAAGCCACTGCTGCATGGAAAGGAAAAGGCATGCCCACACACGCGGGATCTGGGACAACTACATCCTCTGCCATTTGTGGACATGTAAAAGGAGGCAAAGGATTCAACCTCTCTGCACCAGTTTTCTCACTGGTAAAGTGGGGAGGTGAGAACCTTTGTGCTGGATTTTTGGGAAGATAAAAGGAACTCCAATGGAAAAGGCATGGATGCACTGCCTGGCTCCTGGTCAGGACACTGTCGTGGTCACTAGGATGTGGTGTGGTGGTGACTGCCATGGACCTAACCTAGCCAGACACTGATACTCTTTTTCCCTTTTTGGTTTCTCTTTTCCAACAGAATTAAGTTCAAGTAGAAAAGAAAAAGGAAGAGACAAAAATTGACATTCTTATCTCAGCATTTCTGTTGAAGATAGCAATATGCAATATAACAACTATCGCTAAATTCCTACCATCTTGTTTTGAAATCCTATATTGTTATTGTTTGGGGTTTATTGTTGTTTCTTTGTTTGTCTCTTTTGATTTTTTTCTTTTCTGTGGTCTTTTTCTTCCTTTTTTGTTTATTTTTTGTTTTGTTTTTGTCTCTTTGAGACAGGGTCTCATTACACAGTTCAGGCTGGCCTTGAGCTCACTTTGTAGCCCAGGCTAGACTCAAACTTGCAACCATCCTCCTGCCTCAGCCTCCTGAGTGCTGGGTTTACAAGCCTGCACCACCACACCTCGTTCTTTTTTTTTTCTTTTAAACAAAAACAATTAGCATTCTCTGTGTTTGGGGTAAAGGACAGTCCCACATCCTAAGACTTCCACTCTTCTATCAAAATAGAGTGAAATCACACCTGCCTCTTCTGGGATAAAACACAGTAATCGTGTATTTTTGAGGAACTTGATAGGGGTGACACAGTAACTGATAAATAAGAAAACAAGGGCAGAATCACACTTCCTGAATAAACTTGCAATAAAAAGTATAAGGGATTTCACTGACACTAGTAGCTGAGTACAAATCTGTCTCCTCTGCATTCTGTGTGCTCGTTCTATCTGATGACCAATGGATGCCACATTTGTGACTTTCTTTGCCTGTCAAGGACATCAGAAGATTATTCCAAAAATTCATGTGTCCTCAAGGAGCCAGCCTGGGGAGGCTCCAATCTTTGTTACTTTTCTATATGCTGAGATAAAACACTCAACACTCAAAGTTAAGAGGAGCAAGGTTTATTTAGCTCATAGTTTGTAGAGGTTTCAGTTCATAGTTAGCTGACCTTAGGCAGGGTGGCATAGAAGAGAAGCATTGCAGAGGAGAAACAGTCCATAGCATAGCAGAAAACAGCAAACATCAGCAGCCCTCTTTCTGTCCCTTCTGTTCTATGCAGGATACCCCTCCTTAGGGTGAGTAGCACTCACACCCAGCATCACATACTCTAAATCCAGCCACTTCCAAAAAGCCCTACTTTGACTATACCAGGCTTTGGGGAGACATCTAGACACAAACCATAACATCTCCTAATAACCCATGAGAAGGAGCAAACTTTGATGCAGACAGGTGTCACCATGGGGCCTCTGGTTGCTAAGGGAGAGTGAGTGGGGCCCCAAGTGAGAAAAGCCAGGGGGGCTGATGGTTAGAGTTGAGTGGACCATTAGATGGGCAGGTCACTGGAACTGAGGTCTCAGTGGAAGGGAAGGAAAAGAGATAACAAGTGACCTACAGGCGACCATGTACAGTAGCTCCCTTATCCACCAGTCCACTTTCTACCACAGCACTTTCTGCCATCTTACTTTCCACACTCTCAGTTACCTGAGCACAGCCAAGGTCCAAAACCATTGAATAGAAATTCCAGAAGTAGACAATCACAGTTTTAAGTTGTGTACCATTCTGAGCAGGGAGATGTAGCCTTATGACGCCCCTCTCCCTCCCACCCAGGAAATGAATCATCCATTTGTCCAGTGTATCGAAGCTGTGTATGCTACCTGCCCATTAATCATCCAGTAGCTGTCTCAGGCATAGATCAAGTACAGCAGCATGGCAGGGCCTAGGTTCTAGTATCAGTAGTCTACACCCCTCCACTGTGCCTACGTCACTCACCCCTCCATCTCATCACAGAGGCATTGCATCTTGCCCATCCCACAAGAAGGGTGAGAACAATAAATATTTTTATTATTTTAATAAAAAAATTTTTATTATGAGTTATCACTGTTATTCTTTGACTGCATTAAGTTTGTGAATTAAACTTTACTGTGGATCTATATGAATAGAGAAACCTTCTATATGTAGGGTTTGGTATTCTTTGGGGTTCCAGACATCCATTGTCCGGTCTAGAATATAATCCCCAGGCATAGAGAAGGACCACAGTCCTCTCAAGTACTAGGTATCCCTTATTTCCCAACAAACCTTGTGGTCTGACACTAATTTAACTTTTTTTCAGATGAAAGAGTGCAGACTGAGAGCTTTGGGGTCAGAGATTCCCAGTCATGGCAGGTCCTCAGGCTGGTCTTCTGGGTCACAGTGTCTTGCAGGATGCAAGGAAGGTGAGAACATCAAGAACACAAGGCCTCCCAGATGAAAAGACAATGGTGCTATGACAGCTCCAGGGGGGAAGAGTGGGAATGGGGATGTAGAGCCCCTCAGGGGCTTGGAGAGGAGGCAAAGCAGGGTGTGATCACACAGAGGATTTTAGTCAATTTTTATTTATATATATATATGTGCTTATTTTCACTGGGTCCTGTGAGATACTCTAAGGACTTAATATTTTCTTTAACTGCACAGTGAAAATTGCCCCTTGGAATCATTTTCCTTCTTATGTATATTGGCCTGTGACACAGAAATAATTCTCCTTGATGACAAATTGAGAACTTCATTTCTAACCTGAAGATCTAATGACTTGACCAAGGTTTGTTGGGAAATAAGGGATATCTAGTACTTGAGAGGACTGTGGTCCTCCTCTATGCCTGGGGATTATATTCTAGACTGGACACTGGATGTATCAGTCAGCTTTCTCATCCATGGGAACCCACACCTGGGACCCACAATGTAAAGGAGAAGAGGCTGAAGTTGGCTTACAGTTTGGGGAGATTCCAGCCATGGCCAGCAGGCTCCAAGGGGGAAATATCATGGCGGAAAGGCATGGTGGAACGAAGGTGCTTAGTTTATGGGAGCTCAGAAGCAGAGCAGAGGGACCATGCCAAAAAAGAACAGGCTAGGAACCAGACACAACTATTAAGATCATGCCCTCAAGGTGGGTGCTTTACTAACCTGCTGGTTCCTTAATACTATGAATTTGATATAATAGGACTGTCATACCCACTCAGTTTTATCTAAAGAGTTCCACTAAAAATTAAGGTAGTCACATTGGGCTCAGACTCCAAAAGATAGGCCAAAGGAGAGAGAAGGGCAAAGCAATAGTCATAAATCAATTAACTGAGCTCAGAGTCATCAAACACAACTAAGTGTTGTTCAAATTTCCAGCCATATAATAACTTAGGATCTGGCTTGTGAAGTGGCACATCTATATCTAAATCTTAATTCTATGATTCACCAGCTCTCTCTGCTTCAGTATCTTTCTCTGTAAGTGGGACTAATTGGAACTACCCACAAGGCTGAAATGGTGTGATATACGCACAGTCCTTGGTTCTGTAGTTCAAATATAGTCACTTTGCTTATTGTTTATGATTTAAACCAGCTTTCTATTAGTCTGCTTTCTGTTACGGTAACAAACACTGGTAATAAATTGCCTTATAAAGAAGAGAAACTTATTGGCTCATGGTTTGGGGAGGGTCAGTCCATGGCTGATTGGTCCTGTTGGTTTGAGCCTGTGGTAGCACAGTACGTCATTGGCAGGAACTCGTGGTGAAAGAAGTCTTCACACTTCATGGTGATCAGTAAGTGAACAGAGAAAGGGAGAAACCAGGGTCCCACAGTCTCTTTCATTAGGGCCCCTAGTGACCTAACTTCTTGTTGCCAGGCCCCACCTCCTAAAGGTTCCACCACTCCAAAAACAGCCAGAAGCTGAGGGTTTAACCATTAACATATGGACCTTTACGAGCCATTTGAAATCCATATTCTAGCTATGAGCTTCCCTCTGTTTACCTCTCCAGTGGATTGTGTAACACCCTCCTGGCCAAGCTAAATTTCATTTCATTCCATTTCTTCTAAGACAGCTTTCTCTGGTGCACACACCACTGCTGCACTGGGTGCATTCCACACCCCTGAACCCCTGCATTTCCCATCAGGTGAGTGCTCTGGAAGGCTTCTTGTGACCTCCTCAGATTCATCCCAGTTTCTGGCAAGCAGTCAATACTGAAAAATGCCCAAGTATTTATCAATGTGTGATAGCTCCCAACAGGCTTGTGGACCACACGTGACACCAAGTCATGCTTCTAAGAATCCATGGAAATAATAGATGAGGCCCAAGCTCCTTGGCCCTGATTATTTAAAGCCACAGAGAACCAGGCAGCAATCACAGTGGAAACTAACAATTTATCTTTGGAGGCAACTCCTAGGACCGGTGGTTACCATTGTTTAAAAAAATCGTAAAGAGTTTCCAGAGGTTGGGAGTATGAGTAAGCAGTAGAGTAAAGCTAAACATACATGAGGTCCTGGATTCCATCCCCAGTACCAAAAATAATACTGCTAATAATGATAGTCATTCCAAGATGGTGACAGCGAGGTATGAAAGCACAGGTCCTGCCTAAGCATGGTGCCTTGCGCATAGGTCTCATCTCCACAAAGCCAGCCCTGGCCACGGGGTCCTCCTCGAGCCCCTGCCTGGAAGGGTCTGACACCCTCTTTCCCACTGCAACACTAGGCCTATTGGGCTGTTGCCTCAGCAATCGAATGGTTTTAAAGATAACTAACTGTGGTGACAAGCTTCAAACTAAGAAATGACCCACAAATGGTGGAATTTCTGGCCTCCGTGGCAGAGAGAATTTTGATGGAGCTGAAAGCACAGGAACTTTCTGTCCCACTATGCACTGAGCCCTCATCACCCGCTCATGTTTACTTACCCTTGGTGAATGTGTGTGTAGCCTACGTACACACCTACGAGCTGGGAGGACTGGTTTCTAACGCATCATCTCCATCCATAGAGTGGACATTGCAACTCGAGTGATTCTGCTTGATACTTTGAGGTTTCACATTGGTAAAGAGGTTTAAACTCTTCCCTGAAAACCACTTTTATGTCCCCAAGTTAAACAGTGACCTCCAGAAACACAGATGTCAGGGTCTGCAACAGATACTTGAAGACAGTAGCACATTGAGTAGTTTCCATTTACCATAGTTAAGGGTCCTTAACCTGCGACGCAGTAGAATCACTTTGGGAATCTTCTCAATGTATCTTGGTCCCAGATAAATGGAATCAGATTCCCACAAAGCTGGTGTGGGCATCTGGGCTCTGGAAAGCTTTCCAGGTACCCTGAATGTGTGGCAGAATCACTGGTCACAGGCTCAGCATCCTGACAGCACAGGAGAGCACAGAGAGCTGAACTTCTGTCTCGTGGTGATGAAAATCACGTGCTGCTTAATAGCTTATTAATTTAAATCCGCACACAGAGGATTGCCAGCTCACATCAGCTATCATTATTATATATTTGAAAGCAGCAAAATCCCTTTACAAAAGAGAGAGGAAAAGAGAGCGGGAAAGTGAGTCTCACTTAAGTCTTACACTGATCAAGAAAGTACGTCAGCCTCATCCCATGCTATCAATCCCAATCTCCATCTAAACTTCCTGACCCTAAAATCTATCGGGAACTTGTTCCAATCATGGGGAATGTATTCCACACCGGAAGTGCTTCTCAAAAGCTAAGTCCACAAGTTGCTGTTTTTACTGTGAAATTAATTCCTTTTCAGAAATATTTTCATCTTCTCCTAAAAGGAAAAAAAAAAAGGAGGGGGGCTTTATTGATGTCGAGTGACAGGATTATTAAGTGACCTCTCTGGGTCATAAGGAGACTTTTCTTTTTCTCATCAAGAAAATCAATTTCTAAGTCCAAGTCTCTTAAAATAATACATTCTTGCGGCACGCACACAGCCTTTTTTTTTTTTTTTTTTTTTTGATCTGCTATGAAAAGAATAAGAGGTAAAGAGGATCAGGGGTGGTGATGGAATATTATAATCTGCCACACTCACACATCAGCCTTTCACTAAGTAATTCCAGATAAATTGAGGATTTACATATTTAAGATTAAAAGGGAGGAAGGGTACTGGTGCAGGGCTAGAGGTATACAAAGATACGAGCGAAGCAAGTTAACTCTTAAAACTTCAAGTTCCTGGCTGCTTGTTTGACTCCTCCGCTTTTGAGGTTTAATGTTTGTTAGTGGCTAACCGAGATCGTCGCTGTCACATCTACTGAACTCAACACCCACCCTCAGGGAATTTTTTTCCCTTCCTCAGAAAATCCCAGTTACAGAGACAAGCGACGGTTAAAGGCAGACAGGGGCGTACGAATGCAGCAGATGGACGACAGCAGAAGGCAGCTGGGAGCGTGCTTCCCTCAGAACTGCTTTAACAGGCTGCACACAAATAACATCGCTAATACAGGGAGAAGAACGGAGCAGAAATACCGAGAAGGCGAGCGCTCGCAGCAACGAGAGGCTGGGAGACGCGGCCGTCCTCCCGTGGTTCTCTTCGTCTTAGGCGGTTCTAGATCTCCTTCCTCCTGCTCTGAGGTTTCTGAGGAATCCTGGAAATCAGGGTCCCTTGGGACCCTGACTCTCTAGGGAGCTCAGCTCCAAGCTGAACTTTTTTCTGTCCTGTTTCACAAGAATCAAAAGCCTGAGTGGTTTTTGTGACAAGCCACCAATTCTCAGTTCCCAAAGGCTCAGAACGCAACTTAGCAAGGAAGTGCCTGTCCTCATCCAGGACACTGTGATGGCCTTGGTTTTTGTTTTTGTTTGTACTGGGGACTGAACTCACTACCTCACACTTGCCAAGCAGGTGCTTATGCCACTGAGCTAAATTCCCAGCCTGTGATGCCCTTGTTTATAAGAATAACATAGGGCCTCCGAATGGTCTAAGGGCAGTATTACAACTCCCAACCTGCTGGGTGTCTGATATGCTGAGTTCGTGTTCCCCAAAATCAAAGAATGAATTGTGAAGGACAATGGAGGTTCAGAGTAGGAAATATTTACTAAGGGAGAGATAGCTCATGCCTAACAAAGAACGGGGGACCAGAAAGGGGGTTGCCCAGGAGTTTTGTTTTTTTTTTTTCCAGTACCAGGGGTTGAACTCACAACCTCACGCTTGCCACGCAGGCACTGATGCCACTGAGCTAAATTCCCGGACCTCAAAGAAAGTTTTATAGAGCTAAATCACAAGGTGGGTACAAAAATCATAAAGTGGAAAAAAAGTGGGATAAAACTGTGGACAAACAATAAGGTTACAAGCGCAGCCTCTCAGGTAATACTGATCCAGTGGGGAATCCAGGCACGTCGTTAAGTGAGCCCGGAAAGGACAAGGACCTTTCCGGGGAGGGATGGGTCAGGGAGGTCTTGGCCCCCACCCGGGTGACTGAAGCCTTTCAGAATACCGGTCATTACTGCGGATCCTTGGGGAGGCGTGTGGGCGTGGGCATCCCATCTTTGTCTCAAGGCCTGGCCTTCAACAAATGGGCCGCCAGCCGCAGCTGTGATGTGTTCTCATCTCCCACGCTGACTCCTCGGAGGGCCTCGCCCTGCTGACTGCCCATGTAATATTTCTGGCTTAGCTGTCTGTGACACTCTGTGGTGATGAGAGCTCTTCCCCAGCTCTGTGACTGGGACGTGTGCATCTTGCATCTGCAGAAAGACTTCCGGGGCACCATCTGAGAGGCGCATGGAGCCTTGATAAAGTCTGGCCTACGTCACCTTAGCAATCACCTACCTGCCTTCTATTCATCTCTTAAGCATCTCCTGGCCACTCACTGGGCCCAGACTTCTGTGCCAGGTGCTAAGAAAGGGAATGTGAAAGTGGCGACAAAGAAGGGAAGGGCGCAGGGGGGCCAATGGCAAGGATTGCTGGGCATTATCAGTGTTTTACCTCTTGACTGGGGATCCCTTCCTCCCTGCTCTCTTTGTAATGGTCTCTTAAGCAGCAGTGCCTTTAGGTCATGCACACTTTTACAGTCATAGTGTACTTTGCAGAATAAAAATGACAAAGAAAGAAAAAGGAAAGAGAAACAAATATGGGAAGACTGGCCAAGGAGTTTTGCATTCAGGAGAGAAGACAATAGATGAAATTATCTTGTAACAGAAAATGCTCCCCCCAGCTAGTACATTTCAGTTGCCCAGGTTACAGTTCCTGTTCCAGTTCAGTTGCTTCTGTCTCTTAGAAACAGCTGGTCACTGATGCATAGCAGGTCAATGTAATACATACTGTAGGAACCAATCCCCAATTGACAAGCCTGCCTCTGTACTTCCTGCTTGCTTATCCCATATAAGGCCTAGACCACCAAAAATCGGGGCCTGATATTTTGGGAATGGTTCCAATCAGGCCTGTGGCTGTAAATAAATCTGCCTCCAAATCCTGGGTGTGGTTTCAGTGTTTCTGCTTACTGTAGCAATCTTACACATAATGCAAGGGGAGGTGTGACCAATGCCATAAGATAAGTATAGATTGATATAGAGTTAAAAGATCCACTGAGCCATAGAGCAAGGCTACCAGATGAGGATTTGTAGAGAACAGGACATTGGAACTGGTCTAGAGATGGCAGGAATTAACAACTGCAGAGCTGGGCACTACTGGGGGAAAAGGGAGGAGCAGAGAAAGAAACAGGAGTCCCCTCAGGCAATGAGGAAAGGTACTCAGAGGCAAAACCAGGACGTCCAGAGCTCAGAAAGTAAATGGCAGCCAAAGTAGGGGCATAGGAGGAATTTCAAAGTCGAAAGAGTCTGCATTTCATTCAGTGAACAAAGGAGAGCCAGGCAGGATAGGATGGAAAAAGCATCGTTCACAAAGACCTCATGGGAGAATTGCCTCAAGAGTGATAGCTGGAGGAGAAGGAAACAGGGTATGGAGAGGAGACCTTCAGAATCCAGAAAGGGGGTTCGCTGAAGGCCCTTGGGGACTCAGAGACCTGAGAACTCCACATAACCTTGGGTCCCTCTTTCACTGTGACGTCACCTCTGCCTTTCTTGAAGTAAATGCCTTACCCAGAGCATCATTTAGCTCCACTGTGGTATCATAACCCTATCCATTCCCTTTAATGGGGAAGATACACATTGTTCCCTTTATAAACAATCCACAGAGGGAAGTTATGAAGAGAGTTGGCCAATCTGAATAACTCAGTACCAAAATCGCATTGACTTTTTTTCTGTTTTCAAGTTTAATTTTCCCCTCCTTGCATCTATCCACACAGTTTCCATGCATAGCATGCTGCTCCCACGTGTGCATGGATATGGGTACCTGTGTGTGCGTGTGTCTCGTTCCGGGCTCCTGGGTCTGAGTCACCATTAATCCAAAGCCACCTTACTCTGCACAGCTGTTCCATGGCCAGCTGTGAGTTCACCACACAGGAAAGAGCCACAGGGTCACCAGCTTTGCCAGTGTGGCTTTCTCTCTCTCTCTCTGTCTCTCTCTGTCTCTCTCTGTCTCTCTCTGTCTCTCTCTCTCTCTCTCTCTAAGGCACCATCAGGATATGTCAGAAAATGAATGATACTTAAAAGTGTATTTGGTGTGACTATACTTTTTTGAAAAGTTATGAATGAAGTGGGACCTTCAAAAATAAGTCAAAGGAGCTGAAGGAATCACCTCCTCTATTTTTGACACCTGTCAAGTACTTTCAGTGGCCCTCGATTTAGCCTTTTATAAGTTGCATGCATTTCTTTACTGCTTTTCATATAGCAGGTGAGGTGAACTGTCCCCTGTGTGACTGCAGGCTATTGGGATGGAGGATTGTGTGCAGCAGTTTGCTAATCACTGGTTGCTGGCACCTTGAGTTTATCGATAAGGACAGTTTGGGGAAGGTCGAGGAAATCAGGCTTCCTATGCACAGGTCTGCTCCCACGTTACAGCCTGGCCGAGAATCCAGCAGCCGATCTGCAGAGCGGGCAGGTCTGTCACAGTCCCACTGTGTTCTCAGGTAGCTCAAGTGCTATCGCAGCAGGTCTGTGGTGTGGACATGGTGAACTCGAGTTCCTCTCCAGCCTGGGTTCAAAGCACTTCTTGCCCTTCAGTGAATCCGAAGAACTTTTCTCTTTAAATTTCTGCCAGCTGGCCCATCGCTGGCAACAAGAAGAGGGAATTTCCCATGAGGACTTGAGCCACCTTGGGAACTCTTTCCACAGAATTTAGTGTATGGGATTGGGAAAAGCTTCCCTTCCCTGCAAATCAGAGGCTTGGAGAGCGGCTCCAGGTCTACAAGGGTTACCAAGATGTGATGCGCTGAATCCAGACCAAGCCCAGAGACTCAGGATCCAGTGCCCCGGGAGTGGTGAGGTTCCCATAGAAAAATGGAAGAGAAAAATGCAAGAATGTAGTAACGTTTTCATTAAGCTAAATTATTTCATGAAGTGCCCTGTCCTTTAAATTGCCTACTTCTCTGATGTTTATAAAAAAGAAATCATTCAAGGCCAAATTCAACCGCTAGTATTTCTTGGACGCCTGCTCTGATGGTCTCAATCTACCCCAGTGTTTTTTAGTGCCCATGGTGCTTAATATTTATCTGAGCCAGCAATGCATAAAAATCTCTGTCCTTGGTGAAAGGATAATCATGGGCTTTGGAGCCTGCACAGGCATTTCGGAAAAGGTGGGTGACTGATCTGCAACTTTTATCTTTTCAGCCCCCTATTATTAAAACAATCAATGAAGTCCAGAGGACTGCTAAGCAGCAGTGTAGGTGCATCCTAAGGGTCATTCCAGGACAATACTCATAAACTCTATTGACTATTCCTGTGACCAGGTGTCATTCCCACAACCCCACAACAATCCCAGGCACCTGCATTCATCCATTCACTGGTACAAACACCTGCTGTGTGCTGAGTGCTGACTACCTGCCCGAGGGAGCTCTGAGTTCAGGAAGGGTGACATTTATACAAGTATGTACTAAAGGGGTACGTGCATTCCAGTCTTGCGCATATTCATGTAGACAAGCATGTGTACCATACATTATCTGTAGCTCACATGACATCCAATCACCACGTGAGGTCCTTCTTGGGTTGAATTTACATTGTACCCTTTCCCTTTTATTCCACTTTCTTGCCCCCTCCCCTTCACAGGCTTTGAAAGTGGATCCTTCTAATTGGATGTGTTCTTATATAATCTATATCATTGGTGTATATAAATATGTTTCAAATTTTGCAAATGGCACTGCTACCTATCACAGCCTGTTGCCTACTTTGTCCCACTTTATATCCATCCATGTTACTCAGAGACATTGAATTTTGATGGCACAGATTTCATCTCCTTTGGACATTTTTTTTCCTTAAGGTATAAGTCTGTGAAATTTGTTCTCAGTTCCCCCACCCCAGTTAACAGGGTTCTCCTGGATTTTCTCATATCTTTTTGCTGTTTCACCTTCTTGTGCAGGGATGGAGCCTGATACACAGGACAGCTTCTTTCCCCATTTTCCTGATATTTTTCACACACAGTTGCGACTCCCTTCCCTGACCCCTGATTTGAAGCACCTGCTTTATTATACAACGAGTGCCGACGAACACATGTGTGTCTCTGAGCTGGGTATTTTTAGAGTGACTCCCCCAAGGTCACCCTATCCATAGGCAGCTTAGCTGAGATTACATGCGCACTGGCCCATTTGATCGCATTGCTCACCTGTGATTAATAAAACCACTCCAAAGCCACAGGATGACGAGTGGACAGGACCCTAGGGGTCATGCAGGATGACCCTTTCAATTTATATACAACAACTTGGGTATAAATTGGTCAAGTGACTTGCCGAAGTCACAGAGCAAGGAAGCCTGCGCTCGAACACTTCTTAGGTCTGCTGACGTCAGGCTCCTGTCCTTTCCCCACACCTTGGAGTTCTCTAAGTATAACCCGAGAGCTAGGATAGCAAGCCAGGCAGGCAAAGCAGTACTTTATGAACATTGCTTGCTTACGTTTAACATGCACTTGTTATTCAAGAAAGGCAGAGCAGAAAAATGGGGAGAGGGGAAAAAATAGCAGAAAAGAGCTTTCTCTGCCCGGTCTCCAGGGGGTGCTGTCTGATCCACCGTCCTTGTCTGTGCAAATCTCAGAGCCTTCTCAGGCCCTGGCTGTGGCTTCACGGACAGGTGGACATATTCGGTTCTCTGACTCCTAAGCAGACAATAGATTAGAAAGAGTAAATGAGAAGGAGAGAGAGGGGTTACTAAAAACACCAGGAGGAAAAGGATTAGAAAGATTACAAAAAGCAAGAATGAAACTCAAATAGCATGACAGTGTGACACTGCAGTGCAGGAATAAATAGTCTTTCAAAGCTCAACGAGAACAGAAGTGAACTCAGGGACACAGCTGGCCACTCAGCCTTCCAGACAAAAGCAGAGGCCCCGGGACAGGGGACACCATGTTGCCCACCTTCTGCTCAGAATGCAGGAGAGCATGTGGTGTACTTCTTCAATATTTTAATCCCAAATACCTAAAGCAATCATCCAGATCAGGGGGCGGCTGAGAGAGCCTCACTGTAATGACATCACTAGCAACAGGCGCACCCAGCAACCCGGATCCTAATGCCATTTGCCAACAAAAGCAGGGCTCCATGGACAAATAGCTGATTCTAGAGCCTGGGCGGACACACACAAAATAAGTCTTGGGCATTGTATAGGGCCAAAAAGTAAGAAAGAGTCCAAAACAACAATATACACACACACACACCCAGAGTATGATGTGGGAGTGCCCCAAAGGGGATACAGATCTGCAGAATCTCCTAGGGCCCAAAGCTGGAATAACTGGGGCCACTAAACAAAGCAGCACTAGATTGTGACCTAGTGTATAAAATCAGTATCTACTGGTCATACGGCTCCAAATAGATGATTAAGTAGATAAGTAAATGTGGGGAAAGGGACAAATCTCTCAGGCAGAAAATTCTAAATAATGCACCTACGTGTACCATCATCAAGAGGAGAGGGGAGGAAACGCTCCACGCCTTGTGTGCGGTGCTTTCCTTCAAAGGGGCATGAAGAAGGGAACAAAAGAGAAACCTCATAATGGAGAAGCCTGTTGAGCCCTCCCTCCACTAGGGGATGAAGTTACCGTCAGCAGTAAGTCCCAGGACAGAAGGCACCTAGCTATGGTCCAGTGACACCACACTTGACCTCTGTGACCTTCTCCCCACCACCACACCCATAACCTCCTCATGAGAAAGTCATCAGGGAACTTCCAATAAAGTCCCCAACATGCCTGGCCTGTGTGTCTTAGAATGGTCAAGATCATCAAGATCAAGGGAAGTCTAGGAAACTGTCACGGTCAGGAGCAGCCCAAGGGGATGTGACAACCAGGCACACTGTGGTGTTCGGGGAGGGGTCCCAGAAGAAGGACAACAAGATGTGGAAATTAGAACCATCTAATCTGCTATGAACTTTAGGTAAGAATAATATCTCTATCATTAGTGGTGACAAGTGTATCATCACCATGAGATGCTATAAGTAAGGCATGGGATTGATGAGAACATGGTATACTAACGGTATACTAACTATCCAAAATAGTTCCAAATCTAAAACCTCTCTAAAACATAAAAGTTCATTAAAACATTTTTTTTTAAATGAGGGTGTGTGGATACTGGTCTCTCCAATGAACTAACTTCACTTAAAAAAAAATGAAGACCTAAAAGCTCTCATATCTACAGAAAACTGAATTGCTATCCAGAAATAATAATTAATCTGTGTGGTTAAGCCTTCATCACATACAATTTACATGATAACTGGTGTGGATTAGGTCTCAAAGTGTCTCTGGATGACTCATGCTAAAGGCTTGATCTCCAGCCTGTGGCCCACTGGCAAGCGGAGGAACCACTAGGAGGTGGGTCCTGGCGGGAGGAAGTGAGGTCACTGCATGTGTGCCCTTCTTCCTGTCTTTCCTGTCCTCCATGAGGTGAGCAGCCTCCTCCTCCACCTGTGATCCCTACCATGTCTGCCTCATGTCAGGCCCAAAGCCACAAAACTAAGGAAGCGTGGTCCAAAATCTCTAAAACCACAACCCAAATAAACCTTTCTTACCTTAAAGTTGTTTTTATCAGGTACTTATTTTATTACTGATACAGAAAGCCTACAAACATAACAATGTCTTCAAAAATAGCCATAAATCAGAAAATTTATACTTTTGTATGGCAAACCACCAAAATTATGTATCGTATGACCAAATACCACCTTGAATGACTACAGAGATACCATGGTCGTACTCCTCTGTTTCCAAGAACTTACTATGGTAACAAGCAGGTACTGGGCCATCTATTTGAAGGCTGGATAAATAAAGGAAGAAGTCCAAAATGACAGAGCCAAGTCTATATAATGTGGCAAGGATTGGTTTTAGGTGATGAAAAATAATTCAGAGATATGGAAGGCAAAGAGGTAAAACTGAATCATTCAAAGATTCCGAGTGACTTGCTCCATACTCACTGGGTAAGACTGTTTGAAAAACACAGAAAATAACACGTGTTAACAAAGGTGTAGAGAAATTGGAACCCTCGTTCACTGCTGGTGTGAATGTAAAATGTTGGCCCTGCAATGGAAAATATTTTGCTGGTTCTTCAAAAAATAAAATTAGAAATACTATATAATTTAGCAATTGGGCTGCTTGATAAAAACCCAAAAGAACTGAAACAGGGACTCCAATGGATATTTCTATATGATACTAATGTTCATAGTGGCTTTACTGACTACAGTCCGAAGTGGAAACAAACCAACAGCCACTGACAGACAAATGATCAGGCAGAACGCACAGTGTATGTGTGCATTGATATGCACATGATCGAAGAGTCAGTCTTAAAAAGAAATCTGAACCATGGGACAATGTGATGGAATCTGGAAGATACTATGACAAGTGAAACAAGTCAGATGCACAGAATAAATATTGTCTGACTCCATTTATATGAGAGACCTCCAGCTTTCAAGCTGAGGAGACAGAAAGTGACACGGGGGCGACGGAGAAACAGTTTAACAGGTAGGTCTACACCTTCCATTTTACAAGTGCTGGAGATGGCTGTGGCAATGGTTTCATGACTGTGAACGTGCTCCACGCTGCCAAACTGGACCCTTCACATGGTGACCATGCTGCCAAACTGGACCCTTCACATGGTGACCACGCTGCCAAACTGGACCCTTCACATGGTGACAATGGTAAGTTGTATGTTATGTAGATTTTACCACAAGTTAGGAAACAATTTTTTTAATACAAGGTTTAAGGTAAAAATGATTCCAAGGGAAGAAGCAGCAGAGTTACTTAAATCTCATTAACCTGCAAGTTTGGCAGGAGGTCAAAATGAAGTCTGGGAATCTATGAGCCATTTCATGAAGCATTTATAAAACTGCCCAGAAACAGATGGTGAGTGTTTGCAGAGACGCTTCTTTAGCTATATTCAAGACGTTTCTATTTTCATTGTCATTAAAAATATTTAATTATAACAGTAACCTCTAAGTGCTTAGTGCTATTCCCTTTACAAAGCCCCTCACACACATTTGCATTTGCTTATCAGAACGACCCTTTGGGAGTAGACCGGACAGAAAGACTTGTCCCATAGGTCCACCCACTTATCCAGTGCCAGAGAGGCCACAGACTGACCACCTGGGTTCAAATCCTGACCACCCCACCCCTGCCCTGGGACCTGGTGACTGAGTCTCTGTACCTCATCTTTCTCCTCTGTAAAATGGGTTGCTCAGGTTTGATGTGAGGAAATAGATGTACCACTGAGAAGGGTCTCTGGAACCCAAGAATGTCAGCTGAGTCATCGCTGCTGCAGATTGAGTGAAGCATTACACACAGGTACAAGGAATGATCAAAAATACCATGAATGTTTAAAAAATGTATTACGGTAAAGACACATTGCCTTGAATCTCCTAAAAATACTCCACCTTGCTTCCAGTACACTTATCCCACCACGCTTGCCGCTTTCTGAAGCAGTTCTGGAAGTCCTCTTTCGTGAGGGTCTTCCAAGGTGTAATAAGAAATACAGTACACATTGCCACTGAGTGCCATCCAAAGGGAGGTGTGCCCGTAAAAACATGACGCTGCATCCTCGGCCACCTTGTACACCGGATCTGGCATCAGGCCACTTCTGGGCAACCAATGACACTCAGGAAAGAGGACTTCCAGAGCTGCTTCAGGAAGTGGCAGAACGACGGGACAGGTGTGTGAGAGCGAGGGGGAGGATTTGGAGAGGGATTCATGCCATGCGTCCTCTGTTGCATTTAAGTGCATGTTGTCATTTTCCACCACACCAGGTATAACAGCGAGACAGACTGGAACGAAGCTGAAGCTCAGGGCCACACAGGGAGAGGACTTCTGTCTGAGGAATCAGGGTGCACCGCTTAGAGAGGGGCGCTTGTGGGCGCTGAGTACAGAAAGGGGAATGGAGAGAGCGAGGCTCAGAGAAGATGACTTCAGTGCAGGCCCGTGACCCAGATAACCATGTAGACCTGGTTCATCACCACAGCTCCCAACCAACACCCAGCAGAGACCAAGGGCCTGGCAGGTGGCAGGGCCCAGGCGATAGCCCTCTCCATTTCAGCGACAAAGGTCTGTTGATTCAGTGCTCAGATAGCCGATATAAGGTCATAAACATGCAGTGGCTTAACAAATCCGAGCTGGCATGAAGTTTTTAAACAACTATTCTAAGCTCTTTCCATCGTGCCAAAAAGAAGCACAGAGCTTTTAGCCCCAGACCACTCATCCATTCATCACAGCCCTACTGAACACCCGCCAGGGCAGTTTTAAGCACGTGAATAAGACACTCATGGTGGCACATCCATCCCAGCAAGCAGAACAGAAATCTCCCAGTGAACAAGCCAAATGGGTAAGTACCAGGCCACGAGCAGAGAAAAGATGCAATGTGAAGAGAAAGAAAGAAAACAAATTTCAGGGGAGGGGCAGCCGGTAAAATGTATCATGAGGTTTAAGGCCAGCATGAGGCTGAGATGATAACCATCCTAGCCACTTCACGGAGTACTGGAGTCCAGGCCCCGAGCCCACACTGTGTGGCCAGCACTGCCCCTAGCCCATTGGGGCTGGGCCCACTTCTGCCCCTCATCGAGTCCCATCCGTGGGCAGCTTCTCCCCCACATCCGCATGCGGGGTGGCCAGAGCTTCCAATCTGATCTTCCTTCAACAGAGAACAAGCATTTCATCCTCCAAACCCTCACCGGCCCCTTCTGCGCCCACCATGGTTCTCCTGCAGTGTTGCCCTGTCCTGAAAACCCTTAGCCTGAAAAATATGAGGGATGGGTCTTCTTTTGTGGGCAATAATCAAGCCTTCACATGTTCGTGCTGCGAAACGAGGTTTCATGCTCGGCATTAGGAATGCTCCAACTTTGGTTTGGGCCTCATTTCAGCAGTGAAAAGGCGACTTTAGTCTCTGAGCAGGTGTTCAGTTTGGAGTGAATATTCCAAAGCGAACCTGGAAACTGATGAGGTTTCCTTTGGTCTTGACCCGGATGCCAGTCCTATCTATCTTCTTTATACCAGCACATAGGTTGACAAAGGGATGGAGGTGCAGAAATACAGTGAAGGGCATTGCTACAGTCCAAGAGGAATGGTCAGTGGGAGGCCACCTCCCTGGGGCCCTGAAAGTGGGCATACAGAGAGGGCGCCTTCCCCAGACCTGCAGTCTTTTCCCGTCTTTGCCCCAGCGGGATCCTCCATTCTCTCACCTCCACATATCACTCCAGAAACAAGAAGTGGTGAGGATGACGGAAGTCACTACCTGTCCACATGTGAGCATGGCCATCAGCCCAAGGAAAGGGCTTAACCCCAGGCCTGGTGTGGGCCACCTGCACAGCCCCGGGCTCCAGCAGAGCCAACCAATCGGGGAGCCCGGCCCTCTACAGGCAGCCAAAGGCGAGCCCCCAGCTCGACCTCCCAGACTTTCAACCTCAATGAAACCTACTTCCTGACAGATCACAAAGGCAGCCCGGCATTTAGGGGTGAACTAGGCCTTTCCTTCAGTGTTATCTCTTTTCATTTCCGGCAGTCTTTGATTCGAGCTGAATAAGCAATGCCAGACTGGCTGGGCTGGGTTGTTTGAAAAGACTTGGGTAGGGTGCGAGATACCCCGTATGCCCACGTCAAATCACCGAGCCCGCAGCTGCGTCTGAAACCCTCCTCGCAGTCCAGTTCCTCAGAACTGCTGCATGGCAGTGCAAACTACAGAGAACTTCCATCCTCCCCTGACCCCGCTGGCCTGCGCAGCTGGAAGGTGCGGAGAATCACTTCTGGCAATGAAAAGGTTAATTGTCTCCTGCTGCGAAGAGGAAGCTGAGAAAAGGGGTCCCGGGCAGGGAGGAATTACGGTAAATGAGGTTTTCTTTCTAGTGCTGCTCATTCTCCACGCGCCGAGAGGGCATTAGTTCATAGGCACTTTCTCTGGAATTACCAAATCTGCTCAGGAAGCCTTCATTAGGATATTAAACAAGACTTAATAAGTGAAAGCGATTTGCATCGCTGATAATCACGGGCATTAATCAAGACAGCTTCTGTCTGGCTCTCCTACAATATGCTTCCTGTTCCCCTGCAAAGCCCCTTTAATTCTGGAGGGCTTCTTAAAAAGGAAATATTACATTTAGAAAGCCATTTTTTAAATGATTTACTTAGCGAAGATCACTATAAATAATGTTCTTCTCCCTTCTCAGCTTTAACTATCAGAATAATTAATACTGTGAGGTTTGGGTTCGGGATGGAGCCAGATGTGTCCTCATTTATCAGACATGGGTAGCACTTATTCTAATAAAGTGCTTCAGCCTTTAAAGAGAAGGTTAAATATGACCAAAACCCAAATGACCACATTTCGCACTTGTACTTGAAGTCTCTGGTGGCAGCTGTGGTCTAAGTCCCTCGGGGGGCCAACGCCTTCCTCGGTGGCTTCTGAGCCACCCAAAAGCCCTTGACGGTAGCTGTAAAATAGGACAACCTGCTCACTGCGTTCAATAAAATTAGAAACAAATAAAAGGAGAGCTTCTGAGGAGCACGGCTGCGGGCTTTCTTTACAAGGCAGCTGTGTCTTGTTGAGCCAGTGGCTTCAGAGCGAAGAGACTGCCATCCAGGGCAAGCTTGTTTTACGACAATTAGAAAGAAGAGAAATAAGAGCGAACACTTTGGTGGAGACATCAAGGGTTTGGCTTTGGCTGGATTTTTCCCCCTTCCTTTCCTTTCCTTTTTTTTCAAATTCCTGGTTTTTGACTTCTCTCATGGATTATTTTTTTTCAAGGTTTTTGGAACAAAAGATCAAGGCCGTCTTGTTACTTTTCATGGTCTGAAATTGTGGAAAACTCCAGTGTTGTGTGTAGAAAGCAACAGAAATCAAGGATGGGAAAGAGCAGGTGGGTGGTGGGTGCCCTCAAGCCCGGGCTCACGTCGCAATGCGCTGGCTATGACCCCCGTCTTTCATCTCTGGTCCCCCCATGCCCAGTTCCCACCTCCACAGCCCTGGGAAAACTGCCACATGCGTCCCTGTGTGCACACACACGTGCTGGACACACACAGTGGCATGTAGACACACACAGCCTGTAGTTGTGCCGAGGAGCGGCCGTCCCTCTCAGGTCACAGCTCAAGGGCTGCTTCTGCCCTACTTCGGTGATGGTGTCAACCTCCTCCTGCCCATCCGGCAGCCTGACGCTATGTCTCTGCTAAAATTAACTCCACGTTAATTTCTGGAGGCTTCCAAGTTTACTGCTGGTGGCGGGGCCGGGTGGGGGATATTATTTGCCGGCAAGGACGAGGCCGGGAGGGCTGCCGTGCGCTGGGGCTCAGCGTGCTGTTTAAATGGAGCTCAAGAGATGAGCTTTGTGAAGCAGAGGAGACTTGATCCATCCTAATGGACGGCAGCTGAATTATACGCCCTACTTCCCCACCTCCGCCTCCCTAATCCAGACGGTTCCCATGGGGCAGCCTGTCTGCAGGGAGCCGGTATCACTCCCAACTGGGGGTTCCTTCTCTCTCTCTCTCTCCCCTGCTCTCTCTGTCTCTCTCTGTGTGCCTTATCTCCCACTCTGTCTCTCTCTGTCTTTTTCTGTCTCTGTCTCTATCACTCTGTCTCTCTCTTTCTCTGTCTCTGTCTCTATCACTGTGTCTCTATCTTTCTCTGTCTCTCACTGTGTCTCTCTCTATCTTTCTCTGTCTCTGTCTCTCACTCTGTCTCTCTCTATCTCTCTCTGTCTCTCTTTGTCTCTGTGTCTCTCTCTGTGTCTCTGTCTCTGTCTATCTCTCTGTCTCCCTCTGTCTCCCTCTGTCTTTGTCTCTGGTTATCACTGTTTCTTTGTCTCTGTCTTTCTCTGTCTCTGTCTGTCTGTTATGTGTCTTTCTCTGTGTGTCTCTGTCTGTCTCTGTTTTTCTGTTTCTCTCTCTGTGTCTCTCTCTCTGACTCTTTCTGTCTTTCTCGGTGTCTCTCTCTCTCTCTCTCTCTCCCCACTGCTTTTCTGCTTTTCCTGTTTTCCTCCTGCATCCCCAGCCCCACCCCTTCTCCGCACTCCTCTACCCCGCAGGAAGACAAGTCTGCATCTCTGCTCTTGGCTGCACATAGGCGATGGCCACCTGTGCCTGGGCTCCTCTAAAGACTCAGACATCAAGCTCGGAGACTGACAGTACTGTCTGCTGCTCATCAGAGGAGACGGCACCATCCTTAACTGATGGTGAGGGACTGAGGCTCAGAGCCACTCACCGACTGGAAGCCCCTGAGTGACAAAGCCAGAGGGAGGTGGCCGTGGCCCTTTAGGTCTGTTGGATACTGATACTTGCACACCTTTTTCACTCTTGGCCAGGACGAAGGATTAGAGATGAGTTGGGGCAGTGTCCTCTCCCCTGAGACACTGCTGTGAGCAGAGGACACCGGAGATCCAGGTGCCACTGACCCGAGTACTTTCAGCCTTAATGTCGCCACCTGTGAGCGTGTTTCCCCCAAAGGTCCAGGACATACAGTGCATTTCCACAGTTTTCAGTGCCAGCATCCAAGGTCAGACGCCTTAAAAAGCAGAGTTTTCCCCCTGAATATTTCATGACCCAGCAAAGAAATGGTGTAGACTCGACATTCAAAGTTCAGATCTACATTCTATGCTTCAGTCCTTCGAAATGTTAGGTTCGGTCCCCTCTAGGGTTAAAGGGACCCTACTTCCTCCTTCTTCCTCTCTGCTTCCCACACGTTTGGCTGTTACCCTGAAAAGAGTTTCTGCTGGAGGGAGAAATGATAGCACTGCAGCGATGACACGCAGATTAGACAGTGGCACTGCCTGTCAGATTTTGAAGGAGTGGAGGGAGGGAAAGGAAAAGATTAAAATGATTTCTTTAAAATAATTGAAGAGGTTTAAACATGGCAGTTATCCATGTCAGACTGAACCTTTGCTTCTTTCAGATGCTCTAGTAGGATGATGAAATTATTGGGGGGAGGTGTTGTTTTATACTTTTTTAATTTTTCTTTTCTTTTTTTTAGTACTGGGAATCAAACTCACAACCTCGTACTTTATTTTGTTTCATTTTTAAGAAATTAATCCACAGGAAAAATGGGGAGGAGAAAAACAAGGTCATCTTTTGGGAAGTGGACAGCAGATGTTCGGGTGGTCACTGACAACATAGTCAAGAAACTACATCCTTCTCCTTCCTCTGAAATAAAACAGAAATAGTTTGATTTAAACAGACAATTAGTCTGTTTCTCTCAGCTTGGCAGAAGCAGGCGCCCCTGGAAGAGGAGCTGCAGTTGGCCAGGGTGGGAGGAGGCAGGCTAAGGCGACTGCAGGCCTCTTCTCTAAAGAAGGGCCCTGGGCTGGGGACCAAAGCACACTTGACATTGGGGACATTATAGTGACAACAGAAAGGGAGACAGTTCCTGCCACGACTATGGAGTCCCACCCTCCACTCACCGCCCGTTCCCACCCAGCGGTCACAAAGACTTCCCTGAGGAGCCAGCTCAGATGCCGGCTTTTGAGTTCCCCCAAAGGAATGTCCCTCCCAGAGCCCCGCAGGCATAACCTCACCACGGAGTCTCACAGCCATGTTCTGAAGTGCGGACAGACACCTAAGCATCACGGGACATTCAAGAATGTCACCATCATGATGTAAGGGAACAAAGCTAACAGCAGGAGAGCAACTTGAAGAAGCCAGAAGAACAACAAATCCGCAAACAACACCCCGTCCCTGACTCCGAAGTAAGCAAAACCAGGACAGGATGCTCTAAAAAAGGAACAGGAAAAAAAGAAAGAGCGACAATGTGCGTATCTTGGAAAATGTCGTAGGTAACTGTCTCAGTCACTTTTTTGTTGCTGAATACATTACCCAATACACATGACTTAAGGGAGGGGAGGTGTTTTTGTTTTTGTTTTTGTTTTGTTTTTATTTTGTTTTTGTTTTTAAAGAGAATAAAACAAAAAAATAAAATGAAATAAAGCAATGAGAACGATCTTGGATTGCAAAAACAAGACAGTAGGAAACCAACAATAGTTACTGTATTATACCTTGTTATCCTCTGAACAGCTGCTCAGACTACCAAATACAGATTGCAAAGTTAATCAAACAGTTTAGCACTAAGTTGTTTCTTTTCTTCAGTTGCCATCATTTCAGAAATTTCAGGTGTGTGGCTTCTAAGAGGAGAGGTTTATTCCAGCTCATGGTTTCAGTCCATGCTTGGCTGGCTCCAAGGCAAAAGCAAGATGGCGGAGGAAAAGGTGCTCAGCCCATGACAGGGCCAAGAACACCCCCTTACAGACCACATCCTCAGTGACTCCTCTCCAACCAGGCCCCACCTCCCCACAACACATCCAGGTGCTGGACTCACCAGTGAGCCAGTCCCACCCACACTCGAGAGTCTGGGGTGCATTTTAGATCTAACTATAACAGTAACAACTTGCAAGTTTGATAAACATTGGCACTAGCTAAAGCATAATATTTTGAGCATATCTATTTTTCAACTCAGTAAACTGGCTTGGTAATTTTTTATCTTTCAGAACTAGGGATTATAGCCAGGGCCTTCACACTGAACCACACCCCCAGCCCATTTTTTTAGTTTTTATTCTAAAACTGCTCCCTAAGTCGCCAAGTTGCATAGACTGTGTTCAAACTTGGGATTCTTGAGCCTCAGCCTCCAAAGTATTGGGCCTACAAACTATGAGGTCAAGCTAAAATAACATTGTTTATAATA
>PVJX010008748.1:0-21483 GCA_004027295.1 Dolichotis patagonum
GCTTCCATTATGCTGGGATTGTATGGAGAGCCACCATGGCAAGATCTCCAGCACCATTCTTGAAAAGATTTGCTCATATTCATTGTAGTTTCTCAACACTTATTTTTAAATAGCTAAGTTTATCATTAATGTGGATTCATCCACCTACAGACATAGCAGGTGCTAGAACCCTGAGTATTTGTGTCCTCCCAAAATTCGTATGCTGAAACCACGGTCCTTGCTCTGATTATAAGTGGACGTGAGACACTTAGGAGGATGACATCATGAGGGCAGCATCTTCCTGAATGGGGTAAGTGCTCTTATGAAAAAGATATGGAAGAACTCCCTCCTTTGGCCAAGAAGGATGCCCTTACCAGATGTTGAATCTGCCAGCAATATGACCTTGCATTTCCCAGCTTCTAGAGCTGTTCCTCTGTAGAAATCCAAATGGATTATGACAGTAGGAGAATGCCATGGGCTGCACATTGTGTATTAGGAACTTTGCTACTAGTTTCACATGTGTTGAACATGTTTACAGTAGAGATATATTCCATTGGGGAAAGAAAATAGCCACATGAATTATATGCAGTTCTAATTTCATATTAAAGAGTTGTAAATGTTCTAAAGCTATTTAACTTATTATATGTGTCCAAGACCATCATAATCATTCTGGCTAGCATGGCCCTACTCACTGAGTATTAAGTACCATATTGAATGCATTGGGTCCTTAGTTATTCCAAGAATCCTGCAGGATAAGTGCCATTATTGTCCCCATTTCTATCTTGGGAGAGACTGGACTACTTGCTGGAGGCCACCCAGCCAGCATGTGCAGAAGTCAGGACTTGACCTCAGGGTTCTAGTTCAGATTTCAGAGCACAGTTCTGTCCACCAGTGAAACTATTCTCTCCTGTCCCCTAGTCCTTAAAGAGGACAGGAGGAAGCAGGTGCATAATCAATATCTCTCTCTAACTCCTCCTGATGAATTCATGAAGAATAAGTAACTGATCCAGCCATCTCCCTGTTCCTACCCCTGAATGATGGAAAACAAGTGTTCTTGCTAACGGACTTGGATGGAAGCTATCAACAGGAATGAAAACTCACATAATAGCTGCCCACCACCCCCCAGCAATACCTCACCACACACAGGCTTCACGGCGCATCCATTCATTTTCCCTACCACCGAGTCTAACTTTGCGGGAGGCAAGTTATGGTAGAAATCGCAGTGAAAAAAACCGAACTTTAAAAATGTTGATATGATTGTCTATCTAACGGAAGGGAGACAATTTGCAGGAAAATAATTGGTACATTTCCCACTGCATTATGTTTCTCAAAACATGTTACTGTGGGTGGAGATTAGCTTCCCCTTTCTTCGGGAAGAAAATGACTTGTCTCCCATAGTGAATAGAACTGTCATTCCGAGAGCTGACAGACGCTAACAACCTTTGGAGGTGCAGTGTGCAAGCACCCAAAAAAGCAAATAAAATAAAATGAAGAATCTAGTAGCCAAAGAAAGAAAGGTCACATGAGGAAATAGAGGGATAGTGCTCTTAAAAGTAAGAGAAAAAAAAGGGAAGCCTGCATAATGCCAGAAATGAGTTATATGCTAAAATAAAAGGAAACAAATAAAAAACATTCTAACTTCAAGTCACACCCATTAGTTTCCTTTTGGATGTTAGGCTCCATAACACCAAATTAAATATAATGGATTCTATTCTGCTCGGCTAAAAATGCAATTGCACTAGGAAGACAATTAACAGAGCCAAGTGATGGTTTATTAAAGCCACAGCTGTCCAACAGACTAGCGCTCAGAGCCGTGTACCCCTTTATCCTTGGTCCCATTTTCATGAAGACAAAAATGGACAGAAGATGACAGAATGATGCTGGGGGAGTCAGGGGTCCTGGGTGGAAGCAGTGACAGAAGTGACTAAGGTTTCAATAAACAGTAGCAGCTAAGAGAAAAGATTTAGGTCAACCAGGGTCTCCCTTTCTCCTGTCAGAAAAAGCTCTCAAATAACGATATGAGTGAGAAACGCAGTATTTTCTTTTTGTCATTTTGTTTCTCACCAAATACACATGTACAGCTGACAGGGTTCTGATTTTTGTCTGTCAGGATAAAGTATTTAAATTATTGTCACCCTTGCTATATTCCCAACTACTTGTTTTTATGAAATTGGAAGAAGGGTGTTGTGAAAACACCAAGTGGTTGCAGTATCTTGGAGGACGGGTCTTTGCTTTTGACAGTGACAAACACTATTTCTGTATCTCACAGATACGAAGATGTGAGAGGTAGAAGTATCTTCCAAAATGTCCTAAAGGATTGTGGAAGAAATTCTTTCCTCACAAATAATAACCATAGCCTAATTTATAAGTAGTATCTGTTGAGTGTTTGCTACAAGCTACACACTATGCCAAGGGACAGAAATATGTGAAGTTATTTGCTCTATGTAAGTCTGTTAATATACTGTTATCATGCTTATCTTGAAGATTGAGGAACAAAGGATTACAGAGTCTGAATCCTTATTAAGTGAGGAAGGTAAGGGCTGAGTAAAGTAAGTGGTCGAGTTTAGATTGCTTTTTTCTGGAAGGCACACATTGAATTTTAAGTTGTTGAGTACCAGGTATTTTTGTGTTACTTTGTTAAGTTTGATGGTAGAATAAGGTTAAGATACTTGGGCACAATGTCACTCTTTCAGATCTTGCTTTGAGCTCTAGCAAGCCAGGACCAGAGCAATGTCATTCAAAAGCTAATTAATTATTCCCCACTCCAGAGCAAAATCCCTCAGATCGTATTACCTCAGGTTCCACAAATGATACGGTTTTCTTCTCTGACTGACAGAAACAGAAATTGGTCCCAGCACGGTGTGAGCTCCTATTCTTGTTCCTCTAATCCTGTCAGATGGTTCTGTCTTCATCTCGGCATAGTTGCCTTCAATAAATGCTGAAGAGCCGGGGGACCCTCTACTGACCTCAGGAGTTTTCTCTTGAGTGCCTGTTTCCTCTCTAGTACCCTGCCCTGTGAACTCCCGCTGCAGCCTCAGTGGATTCAGCTTGGCCTTCTCAATGCAGGGAGCTATCCCACTTCCTTTCCCTGCTCTTCTGCCTAGAAATCCACCAGGGCAGCAAACAGGGACGGCTTCACGTGTCACCTCTTTGTCTCCCACTGGGAATCCCTGTCTTCCCTGATCTGATGTCTAATGTCTTTCAATCTGTCCAATATAGCGCATGTTGTCCAGTTTTCTAGTTGTTTTAGGAAAGGAGTTGTTTCAGGAAAGGTGGTCTTGGCCACTCCGTCCCGGCCAGAAGCCAGTGTGCTCTCCTTTAGATCTGAAGGTAAGCATTGAGATTTCAAAGCATGAGCCCATAACCAATCCCCTATCTTTTGTGAAATAGTTGGAACCAAAGCAGTTAGAGGATTAAAAAATACAGCCTAAGAAACCAAATCTCTTTCCTTATACTACTCCTCCAGATACTATTATTGTACAATGATACTAGAAGAATGTAAGGGAAATAGATTTGGATCCTCTGTTTAACCCTCTGTTAAATTTCTACTTCTCTTTTATCACTAGGTGCAACTACGAGATTGTTCTTCAGGGAATGCTCACATTTCTGAGTCCTGGGAAATCATCCATAGATATTTTGGGAGAAGTGCATGAAGCACTTTGTAATGTTTGTGAAATTCATATTAAAGGCAGCACAGCACATGACTGGAGTGAGGGTTACCAGCTCTGATGATATAAAGAAACTGAGCAAGGCAGACATGAGCTTTACCCAGTATGTCTACCCCTAGAGAGTTATGCTTATGTCAGATTTGAATAAATTGAATGAATCAGATTAAAAGTGAATTAAATCAAATCTTCTTATATAATACAGCACTGTGGCTGAGGAATAGATATTGGAAGTTGGCAGTCCTGGGTTCAAATTCTAGCTTCCTACCTATATAACTTTGGTTAAGTCACCCAACGAACCGAAGTCTCAGATTTTATAATCTGAGAATGAACAAAAAAATGTTGGTAGGATTTAATGAATTAATCCTAGCCAGCTGCTGTGACACACACTTGTAATTCCAGTACTCGGGAGGCAGAGACAGGAGCATTGCTGTAAATTCAAGGCCCATCTGGTCTATATAGTGAGTTCAAGGCCAGTGTGAACTGTCTCTAAATAAATAAATAAATAAATAAATAAATAAAATCCCAGTAAAAATATACAGCAGAAAGTCTGATGCTTAGTTGTAATTAAAATTAACTGTCATTATTTCATCTCTGTAGTCAAAGTAAATAAGAAGTTTTCATCTCATGTTAGTTATCTAAAACATACATCTCATGCTGTGTTTTAGTCTAATTTTAAATATGTTAAAAGTTAAACTGTCCAACATTCTTTTAGAAGAGTTAGATAATTAAAATAGTTCACTGTGGGTATCATTCTTTTCAAATTTTCATTTACTTAATGTCATTCATTACTACTTATGTTCCATGGTAACTAATTCTGAAGCATGTCCTTTGGATAGTATTAGATAGCAATCTCAACACATCACACTCCTTTAGTTACCATTTCAATCAACTACACATTTCTTTCTTTCTATATTTTTAACTTTCATGAACCAAATCCTTCGACTTTAAACACAGCTATCATATTCTACAAATACCCTTTAAAGAAAACACAGCAATTCAGATAATATCTCCTCAAAATCATAAGAAAATAAAATTTCTAATTTTCCTTCCAAACTGCTATTCCTGATTCACACCCAAACATACCTATTTATGCAGCCATAGTGTATTTCAGAACTGTGTTTATATCAGTCCCTTAAAGCAGGTTAAATCTAAATTAATTGACTTTGCAAGCCTAGAAGATTAAGCATAATTATTATCATAAATTTTCTTAAAATTTCCTAGTGTATCTGTGTTTGAGAATGAATTCTAAATATGTTTAGAGTTGCCTGCATTTTTATTTGGTAAATCTGGCAACCCTAAGTATGTTTAAAACAGGCAGGCATATGCTTGTATAGTCACAAAGTCCCAGAAAATGCTATATGTGAACAGGATGGTGCAAGTTGATTGAATATTTAAAAGCATGAAGGTTGTCAGTAGTGTAATGTATAAATATTTATGGCATCTGAAGCATGTTTGTACAATTTCTCTTTCCCTGGTGATTCCAACTAGTTTCAATATAACACACATGTAAAATGTCAACTTATTTAAATACATCCTCCATATTAAACACTAGAATAGTAAAAGAAGGCAAACTTAGAATTCATTTCAGAAATAGCTTGTCATGAGACAAAGGAATTATGTTTATGTTAGTAGCTTTCTTGCATCTAGCAGAGAGTAGAAGGCTGACACCAAAGCCAATTTCAATTAATTCAAGATGGAAAATTTCATGTGACACTATCAAACATTTTACCAAAATTGAGATAGATTGCATCTACAATGTCATGTTACTTTTATCTACTTATCTTGTGGCTCTATCAAAAAAGTAATCAAGTTTGTCTAGCATGATTTGTTCTTTTTAAAGCCCCATTTCATGATGTCCAATATCATTATCCATATACATTTCACCAGTGCTTGCATATTTTCTATTAATATACATTCTATTCTTTTAATATAGATTTACCTTGCTTTTGCTAGATAATTATATCAGTGTAGTTGTTCATTTATTTTAAAAAAAACAATAATCATTATCATTAGGCTAATGCTCCAGCAATTATTTCTCATATTTCGCTTGATAAAGGGACTCGGATCAATTCTAAAATACTTATTGTACATTTTACTAATTGCTCATTACTCCGACAAGCATTGTGGGAAAGACAGGCAAGACAGAGGAAATGTTTCTCAGGAAGCCAGTGATCTCTCTAGTGAGATAAACTATAGACTCACAGGAATGGAACCCAGAGTTTTCTAAACTCTAGCTTTACAAAAAAAGAGTTTTCTAAACTCTAGGTTTACCAAAAAGATTATTAAAATGAAAAGTTTCATGCCTTATTTTGGAAGATTCTAATTGCACATTCACATTTCTAACAAGTATCTTCAGCCCATTTCAGCTACACTTGAAAAACTCTACTCTTGAATAAAACTGATTTTGACAGTCAAGTGTCATAGGACCAAAGCAGAGCCATTATCGGTCAGTAGTCTACAACAGGATTTCCCAGGAGAACAGGACCGTAAGGACAAGAGATTAACAGAAGTTCTCACAGTAATACCTGAGGAAATGTTAAGACTGCTTTGAAGTATACTTAATTCACAGAAAGAGACACTCAAATACACCATGATTATCTGCTCCTTGGCCAAGCTAATTAGGCAATAAAGGATTAATAAAGTCACTAAACAAAATTAATAAAGGTAATAAAGATTAATAAAGTTCAATGAAATCACAATAACTCACCCAAGGGGGGAAAATACATGTATCTCTATCAAAGGAATTCAAATAAATGTAGCACCAAGAAGTCTTTATCGGGATTGCTTCACATTATATACAGTAGATATATTCCAGAACATAGGAATTTATCAAGCTTTTAGTGACAAGCCAAAAAGAAATACTTAGAGATAATTTCAGCCACCAAGGATTTTTTATCCCCTGAGTAAGTCTCGCAATACTCCTGTGAAAGCCTGCAGTGTTAAACATGATTACACTGGATTCATGAGGCATCAAGTGAAGACTACGTGAGCACACATTATTGCCTGTCTCCAAATATCCCAGACTGGTCTGCTGTATTATTCTGTTCCTTATATTGTCTATGTAAAACCAGCCTATCAGCCAAGGTCTACACAAGAAAAACAGCATTTAAAACCAAAGGAATTTAATACTGGAAGGAATCTGGTACAGCAAGGATGGAAGAAACGAATAACCAAAGGGGAGAGTGAAGCCAGAGAGAGATTAGCAACACAGGTCTCCCTTCCCCAGACTGCTGGGACGCAGTCAGGAGCTCAGTAGTGGTCACCTGAGTGAGACAGAACAGTGGGGGCCTGGCTGGTGGCAGGCAAATAACGGAGGGGACATCCAGAGAGAGCGGGAAGAAAGACCCTGGCTTCTCCTGCAAGTGTCTGCAGAACTGAACCCCAAAACCCCAGCAGAGCCCTGACCCTGGAAATGCAGGTCAATGGTGAGGAAGAGATCTCAGAGCAAATAAGCCAAGGACTGTTTAGGTAAGGAGGGGGAGTTATCATTAGTTTTTTAAAAGTGTGTAGAGAAATTTAGTTTGCACAAGGATTTTGAAACTTTCATAAATCCTCAATCCAGTGCTTCAATTATTCAACAATTCATTACACACATTACATTATTCTCCAGATGTTACATTTTATCTTCTTATTCTTTACCACTCTAGTTTCATAGGAGGTGAAATTCAATGCTTGCATATGTATCATTATTCTTTTTATTATATTGTACTTGCAAATTCTTTGTTGTAATGCATCTCTCTTACCTACATATGAAAAGATTGCCTCACATTCATGTCATTCCAGATACCATTTTTTAAGTTTCCAAATGTCTTTACTTCATCTCTTTTTTAATGTACATTTCTAAAGAAGAATCAGATATTTAAACCACTTAATTACTATAATTTTGCTCCCATCTGTGCTCATTAATGAAATTTTTCTATCTAGCAATTTCTAGTCCTCTTGAACAAGGCCATACATGAGTCCCTGGAGCCCATTTACCTAGTAGGAAGATGTGCACACAAACAAAATTTGAAATTTTCCTCTAGAAAAATCTATCAAATGAATGAAGCACAGCAATAGAACTTTATGTTTACCAAATTTGCATTTTGTGTGTGTGTGTGTGTGTGTGTGTGTGTGTGTGTGTGTGCATATCAACAGAAATGGTTTCAAAAACAAGAAATAAAGATAGTTGAAGGACCTGGTATGTCCATCCATGTATTTATGCATGAATACATAAATGCAACAGAAAAATGACTGAACAATTATGCAATCATGTTCTCAGAACACATAATTCCCTTTTGCCACAAACAGTAGCCCAAGCTCCGTACATGACATGGTGGTTGACTCTCTTTTCCTTAATAACCAGTTCCTACTCTCCTCAGATTAGCTTCCTTACTGACTGCCTTACTGCCCAGTAGGTACTTTAGACTGTCACCTTCCTTCTTCTTACATGTCACCATCCACAGGCTCTCCACTTCTCAATGCCCTACCTAAGTCTTCTTTTCCGTGAAATTCACCACCCCACCACGCAGAGGGCGCCCTCTCCCTCCTGCTGAACTCCCATTAGATGGCATGCCTGCGGCTTAATTCACTATTCATTATTCCACACATGCGTGTCCTCCAAGGTCCCTTACATTCTTGGGGACAGGTCCTGTACCTTACATCCTGCTTGTAGGAACATCAAATCAAGAGTAAATACCCCAAACATACCCACTGAATGCAACAGAAATGGCATAGTCAGTTCTGGAAAGGAGTTTTTCAAAGTCATCAGATAAAAATGGAGAACAGAGAAAAAGAAAATGTTACTGTGCAAATCTAGAAGGCGACAAGAAAGGCCAGTGGCCTGGATGGATTACACTGATGTCACGTATGCAGGAGCAGATATTCTTTTAAGAAGAAAAAAAATAACTTCTCATTCATTTTGGAGAAGTTTCCAAGACATTTTTCTCCCCTTTGGAAAAAACATATATTTTTATCCTCACTGATTACATTTCTTTTGTCTTAGCCAGCAATACATTTTTGCTGCCTCTTGTATTTTGAAAAATAACTTCAAGGAATTTCATCTCATAGTCACTCTTTGTTATCTGTCTTCTGCGCTGTTTTAATTCAGTTGCACAAAGAGGCTCAAAACCCAAAGCCCATCTTCAGCTCTGATTAGGTGTTCATGAAATGTGATTTTAAATCTCAGGTCACCTGACATCATGACTCTCCACGCTTCCTGAAGGTCAAGAAAGGTTACACTAGGGACAATTAAACAGTGTGGCTTTCCTGGAGGGGCCCTCCCCCATACCTGGACCCTATCATCCTGCCCTGTTTCCTCATTTAAACCTTTCCACACCAATATGTCTTCAACTTAAAAATCAATTTCCTCCCTGTTTCAGTTTCTTTAGCACCATTGCTTTCTTCATTTAATCTTCAGGGTCATCTCAATCCCATAAATCTAAACATAGCAATCAAATGTCTCCTCTCTCTAAAATGCCTTCCCACAGGTGGGGTGCAGATTCCCCCTCCCCCCCGATTGATTGGGCCAAAGATGGTGAACAGAGGAAACCATGTTTCCGGAGAAAGACCACTTGGTCAGGCACATGGGGCTGGAGGTAGCTTTTTGTTTTTGTTATGGAAAGAATCCCTATTATAATACTTGTTTTAAGTAGACTTTTGCTTCAGAAACCAATCTTGCCATGTATGAGTGAGATCCAAATATCAAGGTCTGGATAACATTTACAAGTGTTTAGTTTAGGAAAGTGAGAAGACTCCCACTATCTAAGTGGACGTGGTCTTTTTCTCTCCCATAATTAACTGTGTCACTCAAATGCCATGGGCATCCTACTAGAGTTCTCCATGTTCATCAAGGTGCTGAATTAGAAGCTTGTCACACAGTCTGATTGGGCTGCCAGGACAAAATGCCCATAGACTGGAGAATTTAAAAACAACAGAACCGTATTGCATAGAGCTCCGGAAGCAGGGAAGTCCAAGCTCAGGGTGTCACATGAAAGCTTTTGCTCTGCTGCATGGATGGTACTTCTTCCCTGTGCCCTACAAGGCAGAAGGAGACAGAGGCTCACTCAAGCCTCTTCTATAAGAACATTCAGGAGTGTGGAGTCCTTGCGATAATCACTCCCCAAAGGCCCCACCTCTTAAGGTCACCTTCAGTTTATAGGTCTAATATATGAATTTGTGGAGAGCACCACAAATACACCATAGCAATAGAACCAGTTAGGATTACTATGACACAGTCCCTCTTCTCAGTGGCATATGTATGGTAGGCATGGGGACAACAGCCACAAGGAAGAGCTATAGGTGACAAGTATTATACTCCATTCATTCATTCAACAAATATTTACCAAACGCTTTCTATATGGCAAACCCTCTGCAGAATGCTGAGGATACAACAAAGAGAGAAAAAAACAGTCACTTTTTTTTCCCTCATGAAACTTTTACCTTGGGCATAAGTGACACATAGTCATAAAATGAGTAATAAAACTAGTGATTATGGCATCATGAGCCAAGGCAAGTGTTTGGAAGGCAGCATATACCGTGGGGGGTGGGTGCAGACCCAGCAGTAGACCTAGGGATGTGGTTCGGGGTTGACACTTAAGGATGGATGGAAGGTGGGTGTTGAGGCTCCGACACTGGAGAGGAACATCCCCGACACAGACACAGAGTGAGATATTTGGTGGGAGCTCCCCAAAGGAGAGATCCTGTGGAGGTGAGAGGGGCAGCACAGGTGAGAAGTGAACATTCAAGGGAGGAAAGACCAGTAGTTCTGGCCTTCACCAAGGGTAGGACTTCATGAGGCGGCGAAGGGGATAGGGACACTGTAAGCCAGACAGGCTGAAGGAGGCACCAAACACATGGTGGAGGTGTGCATGGGGCTGGGCAGATGAGGAACAGCCAACATAGGGGGCGCCACTGGTTAAGCTATTTGGTTCTTTTCTAGGCATGCAGGGGAAATTCCCCAAAGGCATCAGAGAAGGGCTAGCCTACCCTTGCAATCCAAGCTTATGCACAGCAACCTGGATATGGGAGGTAATAGAGACCATGGAAAAGAAAGTTAGAGATGCAAGAGCCAGTCACAGAGGTAGATCAGCAAGATGAGCTAAAGGAGGTTTTATGTGTTCAGGAGATACAAAGAAAACTTGAGAAATAAAGAGGAAGAAACTCTGTTTAGATATATCCACTAGGCCCCATGCTAGACTTCCTGGGAACTGTTTTATTTAGTTCCTAGAGTCCATGAAATCATTATTATTATCCTTTGATATTCACATATCCTTAATATTATCACTATGCAGGAATGAGGAAGTGCAATGGACTTAGGGAACTGGCCAAAGAGCAGGGCAATAAGTCCCAGAACCAAGATCTGACTGTAAACTTGTTTTATTTCAAGATAAAAATGACACTCCAAGGTCTTTCTTTTCTTCCTACTTCCCAATTCTTATCTCGTTCATTCCTCAGACACTATTGACATTCAAAAAGGATTCTCAGTGCTCTGCAAAACTCTGATTGAATATGAGAAATTCCCAAAGGGTACTCCAACCAATGTCACACATATTTATCTATGGTATGAGAGAGAGAAGATCTGTGATAAAACATGCCATTGGAGGAGTAGGGGAAAAGAGAATTTATTTCTAAGCTACAAGGTTCATCCCTCCCTGAAAGTGAAAAGGCCAGTACCTCCAGGATGGCAGAACCAGTTAATGGATTCAGTATATTAACTTTCACTTTGTTGTTTTTATTTTCCCGGTAGGGATCAAAAGATGAAGAACTCTTGTCAAAGCTCTTAATTCCCTAATTACTTAATTATTAACAGTGAAAATCTGATTTTTGGAGTTGCTTAATGGTCATGCAATAAACCAATGTGAGATGACAGCGGATGCAGCCGCTCAGGTCTCCAGAGTGGAGCAATGTTGTAGTAACTGTAATTTCCAAAATGGAAATAGAAACGCTATGACTCTATTATTGCCTGGGATTTCCAGTCACCCGCTGAACAGGTAAAATGCCTTTTAGACTTGGAGAGGTCGGGAAGGGGACTGTTACATAATGACTTTTTTTTCCCCAACTAGTCTTTGTCATACCAGGTAAAAATAAAGTTGATTATTAGGCAGTGAGACAACATGAACCAATTATTAAGCCCATTGCATTATGCTTAGAGTCATTCTGGCTCCTATTATCACCACTGGCTGTGAATTTCAGCATTCATTACATAGGGGCATCAAAAGTGTACTGATATTATAGTTTGAAACCATTACACCAAATATCTCCACTGCAGCTCATCATGCCTGGAAACAAACAGGAAGGTAAAAAGCAAAGTAGCGATAAAAAAAAAAAATGAGGGAAGAAATGAATAATAAACAATCTTATTTTAGTCATAAGAACAATGGGAACCCATCTACAAATAAATGGCCCTGACCACCTTTCTCTGAAGCTCAGCTGCAGATGTAACTCCATCTTTACAAGGTAACCCAGCACGTAGGCTGAGCCAGCACTGGAAAGACAGGCGTTCAGGAGAATTTAGCCGGGCAGTTGCAGGTCTGAGGATCTGAGGAGAGGGGCCCCCACAAGGGCTGAGCTCAACACAACACTGACCACTGCTGCTTCAGTGAGGAAGTAGGAGTCAGAGGGTGAGGCTCCTGGCATTTCTGACAAATCCAGAAACCAGTCTGCAGCTGCCCGTGCCTTCTCCTGCTTCCTGCTTGGATGGAGACAGTAGCAGTGGAGAATCTCCTCCTGCAGGCATTTTGGTTTCTACCTCCTCTCACTCCAGTTCCCTTCATATTCCAGTTCTCCTGGTTATGGCTGCTCTCTCCTCAAGACATCACTGCCTGCTTCTCTCCCCCCCCTTCTCTTTTTCTTCTCCTTCACTCCCTCCTTCTCTCCCTCTTTCCCTCTCCTTCTCTGTCTCTCTGTCTCATCCCTCCCTCTCTCTCATCCTCCTTCCTTTCTTCCCTCTCCTCTCCCTCTGCATCCTTCCCTCTCTCCTTCCCTTTTTCTTTCACTCCCTCCTTCTCTCCCTCCCTTCTTCCCTCTCTCTCTGTCTCTTTCTGTCTCGCTCCCTCCCTCTCCATCTTTCTCTGTCTTTGTCACTCACTCCTCTTCCTCTCTCTGTCTCTCTCTCTGTCTCTCTGTCTCTTTCTCTCCACCCCATCTCTCTTTTCCTCCTGATTTGCTGGACAGAATTAATGTCCTCAAGTCTCTTCCTATATATAATATTTCTTTTTTAATTAATTAAATCAGTCAACCCTTCATCCAACCTCCATCTGACAATATTTCTTTCTTGCCCATTTCCTATCCTGAACAAGCCCTGCCCCATTTCCTTATCTGCCTCCTATCCCCTCTCACATGTCCCTTATGTTGGAACCATTGCATTGCAGTCCAGTGAAAATCCTCTCTGTGATCACCCACATTTCCCCTAGTGCTAAATCCATGGTCACTTTTGGTTTATAATTTTCTGATCTCCCAGCACACTCTTGATCAGTCCCTCTTTCTACAAATTCTCCTTCCCCCTGACTGCGCATTCTCTCAGGTTGTCAGCCTGCCACTCTGGCCTCTCCTCTCCTCTCCTCCTCTCTCCTCTTCTACTGGCCCCATTATTTTTATTTTTATTAGTCTATTTTTGTTGTACATAATTATTACATTCCTTGTGTGGAATTGGTTCATGGACATAACACATCTTAATTCTATTTTCGTCTTTGTTCCCTCCCCTCCTCTCCTCTCCTTTCCATCCATCTTTTAATCTGGAAAGATCTATCTCCCTACTTTCCATTATCTATCTTTTATTTTGCTCTTTATTCATATTTTGGGCTTCTTATATAAGAGAAACCACATGCTATGTAAGCTTTGTGTCTTTTTTATTTCACTTGATTTAGATATTTCTTTGGGATCTGTGACACTCTGCTCTCTTACAAGAGCCTGGCCAATCCTGTGACTTCAAGTGCCACCCTTAGGTCAGTGAGCTGCAGCTGGCATCACCATTGGCACTCCCAAGATGCAATTTAACTTGGCCGAATGTGTTCCCCAAATTTCATGCACTGGATCCTTAATTCCTCCAAGTGGCAGTGTGTCGGGAGGCCTGGTGCCAGGTGTTTGAGTCAGGAGGCAGAACAGACTAAGGCTTTTCTTGTAGAAATGAATTATTGGAGATCAGCCTCTTTTTCTTTACTCCGCACATGCCCATTTGCCCTTCTGCTTCCTGTCATGCGTAAAGCCATGAGGTGCCCATCAAAGGCTGAGATACTGATATCTTGTTCTTGGACTTTCTGCCTCCAGAACTATGAGCCCAAATAAACTCCTTCCTTTATAAATAGCCCAGTACAAGGCACTCTGCTGTAGCAACAGAAATATTCAAAAGCCAACTGGATATCACTGTTTGATAACTGTATGAGTATCTTCAATTCAATATATCCATTTAGTTCTTTTCCCTGTGTCTTGGTAAATGGCACCACCAAGTCTCCACTTACTCATATCAGAAATTTTGGGCACCTTTTTGCCCTCTCCTGTTTCCCATCACTCACATTTAAATCAAGCATCAGTCTATTCACTCACTCTGCAATTATTTATCAAGTCTGTCCTTTGTATTAGGTATTATAGGGACTAAAAAGAAGTCCCTGCTTTTGTAAAACTTAGTTTTGTGAGTAACATGGCAGTCACTTGACAAACACATAAGAAAGCAGAAAATACAAGGGAAAACAAAAGAAGTTAAAAGACAGTACTTCTTAGACTAAAGTTGGGGAAAAGAAGAAAGACAGAAGCATAAAATATTAAGATATATTAGTAGAAAGGATTAGCTCGTAAACTGAATAACTGGCATTAAAGAGAGAAAAGAAGTTAAGAACATTCCGAGTTCAACTGAACAGCAGGGCTACAGAGTGAGGTGGTGGAGAGTTTACAAGTCAGCTCCAGGGTGCTAAGTTGGAAGTGTCTGTTAGACTTTCAGAGGTGTTTATTAGCCAGTTGTTCGGGAGCATAACTTGGAACATCACGGAGAACTGTAGACCTAGAGAAAACCATGAGACAGCAGAAAATAGGCAGTAAAAGCTAGAAAAATAATGTAGAGAAGGGGAAGGCAATACCAGGATAAACCCCAATGGATTTCATCATGATTGGTTAAAAGGGAAAAAAGTAGTTTAAAAGACACAGAAAAGGTGGATTAGAAGAAGAAATAGGTAAAAGCAGACTGAGAAGAAAATAACTATGTAAAAGAAAAAATCAAGTCACAAAAGGCAGTTACAGGAATACCTTCAAAGAAAGAAAAATGGGCCTAGATTCAGTAACATCAGGTGACTATGGCTATGCAGAGACAGTGCTAGAAGAATGATGCAGACATAAACTAGAACTCACAGAACCTCAAATTCCAGGCATTTCCCAGATATTCCTAATCCACAATATACTAATTCAATTCCGTCATTATTCTGATTATTAGTGGCTAGAATCCAGAGTGCCTTACAGAGTCTGGGGCATGGAGTTAATGCTTAGCAAATAAAGGCTGGTTATCTGATAAATGCTACTCAGCAACCATTTCGCCATCTCTCTTCTGGTCCCATGTTGAAAGAGGAGAGTGGTGCGTCCATCCTTATGATTAATTCCTTTCTTTTCCACGTTGAGTTGTGTAAATCAAGTGTGCACACATCACCCTTGAGACAGAAATAGACAGCCTCTAATGTGATCTAACCTAAAGTGGGGGGAGGGAATTCAGAAGGCTTAAAAGTTAAAACTTTCTGGTATAAAAGAAACAGCAGGCTGCCTTATGTTTTCAACATTAGCATTTAAGTTCACTGCAGCTGAACTCAATTCGTATCAGTGGAGATTTATATCAAACAGTAGGAAGGCGAGTCATATCCTACTGCTGTCTTGCAGAATTATCATCAGGAATGTAGCCAATTTTAGCACAAATAAATGGTAGTTGGAGAAGTAACTTGTATGATCAAGTCCTATAATGGTCATTCTTTGATTTAGAAATATGTTCTAAACCTGTCACTTTGCATGAGCTTGATTTTCAAAGGAAAAAAGAAGGGGGGAAAAGCCACACTTTCTCCAGTAGGAATAGCACGATATATAATAACAAAACAGAAAGTTAAAGAACACTCTGCTCACCATTTTGTCATTTTAAATGTATAGAAAATAACTTTAAGAGGCGGATGCATCCGTACAAATTAAATTATACACAATTGAGCTCACTCACGTTACTGTTACAAAGCTCTAAACTGAGACGCCCTACGACTGTTACCTTGCAGACTGCTGAAATGCTGGATTTATCTCCTTAATCAGTATGAGATATGCTTTATAAGTGAACATAAGAACAGGAAACCAAACTGGTTCCATAATTAAGTGAAGGTGTGCTTTAGACCAAGAAGGGACCTCAAAAAGTATCACTTCAAGCCTCTCCATTTACCGAAAAGAGAAAACTTCAATCCAGTGAATACAAACAGCCACCTCCCTCACCAGCACATAGAAGTGGGACTGTCTGTGTCTCTCCCCCCAGTAAGTCACCCCCAAACATACCCGCAACTGACCTGGGGGTCAACAAACAGGTCCTCAAAACACACAGACTGGGGAGTGGAATCCAAAACCCTGTAGATTTCAAAAACTCGCCAGATGATTCAGATTCCAAACATTTGGGGACAAATGTCTGTCACACCGAGTTAAACTGTCCATGGTGATCAGCTGGACAGTCAATTTGGGAATGAGAGCAGGTAGAACCTGTTTGTTTTCCCCAATTTAAATAGCTATTTTATTACAAAATAAAAAATTGGTAAATATCATTTTTGTCCAGATCAGATATTTATATCTACTCTAAACGCGATTGCGCATACCACAATTCTTTCTTACTTTATAAAAACACTGTATGCATTATCTTGTTCCCTCTCCCCTTTCAGAAATATGACGAATGCATATGTGTGTTTTCTTCCTGAAATGAAAAAAAAATACCTAAATTACTTGACAGTATCACTGCTACATTAATAATATTATACATAAGAACATCAGTGTACAAGAACTGTATTAACCCCAAAACAATCCCGCACACATTATTTATTTGCGTAACTCCCCGTGATATACAGCTATATCCCAACATCCTGCCCTGGGAACAGTGTGGCCCAACAAAAGGGGAACTTCAGAGAGAAAATAACTCTTTCCTTACCACAAAATCTGATGACTCCCAACCTATTTCTCTGTCTGGTTTACCTTTTAAGTCTCAGGCTCATTTACCCAAGTGTCCACCAGATTTTTTTTTTTCTTTTTTGAGCTGAGAATCAAACTCAGGACCCTGTGCTTACCAGGCAGGTGCTTATACTGCTGAGCTATATCCCCATCCCCCACCAGATATTTCAGTCACGTGTTCCAAAAGTATCGCAAACTCAGCAGGCTCCAGACCAAAGACACCATTTTCTAATCAGTACTTTCTCTGTGCATCATGTATTAGTTCATCTACCCAGTTACCTAAGGCAAAAATCTGGCAATTGCCTACATTTGCTGAAACATATTGAAATTTTAGATACAAATGAAAGTATCAGCAGAAGCTGACTTGACTAGAAAACACTTCCTGGCAAAGTCTATGAAGGTATTCTGTCTCTGAGAATAACTGGACCCACCTATGCAAGGTTGTAAACTGTCCTCCTGTTCTCTCCTCTCAGCTTTTTAGAGCTTGTCTCCTTTTAGCTTTAGTTCCAATCAAAGAGATTTCACTGTAATTATTTCAGCAAGAGTCCTGGTGCGGTGTGATCGTTTTAGTTCAGTGCCTATTTCTGAGCCGGTCACTGTGGCCAGGGATATGCAAGTGTTGGGTCATCTGCACACACTTTAAATGAAGGAACACAAGAAATAGACTCTGCATGAAAGAGGAATAGTCATGCAAAGCAAAACTGAGATGTCAGTTCTTTAAAAAAAAAAATGGGAATGACTAGTGCTCTAATCTGAATCTAGAGCACCGGTGTTAACCTTAAAGCCCCATGTGCTAACAGATTGGTCTCCAACCTGTGCCCTGCGATGCTACTGGAGAGGGTGGAAACTTCCAGAGGTGAGACCTCGTGAAAGGAAGGTCCCTGGGGGCACGCCCTTAGAGGGGATATGGGGGGCCCCAGTTCCTCCTCTCTTCTGTTCTCCTCTCCTCTCCTCCTCTTGTTGCTCCCCCACTTCCCAGCTGCCATGAGAATAGGTTTTTTCCATCACCTGTGATTCAACTCATATTTGATCACAGCAGTTCCTACCTTGAAATCAATCAGGACAGACTACATCAAGTGTAAAGATCAAGCTACTTAGAAGGCTATATGAGGCACTGCAGGATTTGTCCTACTTCTGTTTCATCTCTCAACACTTCCCATTATATTTCTTAAAGTGGCTGATAATCACACTAACTCTAATAAAGAAACGTAATATTTCTTGAGGTCTTTCAGCCATCAGGTTCTATACAAAGACCTCTCTGTGCCCTCATGACAACCTTATTACAATCTTCATTTTACAGATAAGAAAATCCAGCCTTGGAAAGGCCAAGCAAATTACCCAAACTCACACAGCTAATAAATGCTAAAGCCAATATTAGAAGTCAGACAGGGTATGTCTGAAAACAACGTCTGATCTCAAATATTATACTATATTGTCACACTAATCAAACTCTATTTCTCCAGACTTGCATTGCTTTTTAACTTTGCTAGGTTTGTTCCCTCATGTTTTCGAACTGTCAACCCCTGTCCAACTTCAAGACTAGCTCAGGTGCCTTCTATTCCATAAAGCCTTTGACACGAACAGAGCTTGCTACCCCTCCTCTATTAGCCATGAGAGACAATTTGTAAACATCAGAAACCTGAAGCTATGCAATCATGGAATGGTTACATAAATGATGGTCTATGATAAAATATTAATATCAAAAATCATGTTTTAGAAAAAATATTAATGATCTGAAGCACTGCTCTCATTCAAAGTGATGGAGAAGAGCAGAGTGCCAAGTACTAAATAATGCATGCTTCTACCTTCATAAAATAATTCGTGCCTTTAAAAATTGACACACCCAGAAGACAGAATGGAGATGAAGAGAACAGACGTTAGTATCTGACAGAAGAGGTTTGCGTTCCATCTCTGCTCCCAGCTCCGAGACTTTGAGAGAGAGACACAAACCCTTTGAAGCTCTAAATAGGTATGGAACACATACATGTAGGTATATCACATGAGTGACATATTTATGTCACAGCAGAACCTATATTTCTACTTACAGAGAGGTGAGAATGAGAGACTGGAAGGAAATATATGCCCAAAGTAATAAAGGTCATTTAACTGATATTGACTTTCTTTTGTGCATTTTTCTATATTTTCTAAGTATTCGACAATGCATAGTTGTCTCCTTTATTTGTATTCTGATCCATCCTCTACACCCACATGCTATGTCTCATTTAAAATTGGTCCCAGGCACATCTTATTAAAGAGTTTCTGCATGTCAAAAGAGATTTCCAGCAGAGTGAAAAGAAAACCCACAAATTGGGAAAAAATCTCAATGGACTGTCCCTCAGACAAAGGACTTCTGTCTAGAACATATAAAGAATTTTTAAAAAATCAGATCCTCGAAATTCAAAGACCCAATCCAAAATGGGCATCTGAAATGAATACACAGTTCTCAGATGAAGAAATACAAATGGCAAATAAATACATGAAAAAATGTTCATCATCATTAGTCATGAGAGAAATGCAAATTAAAACCACACTGAGATTCCATCTCACCCCAGTAAGAATGACCAGGATAAAAAAAATCTACCAACAACAAATGCTGGAGAGGCTGTGGGGAAAAAGGAACTCTTCTGCCCTGTTGGTGGGAGGGTAGACTGGTGCAACCACCGTGGAGGTCAGTCTGGAGATTCCTCAAAAAGCTGGGTTTGGAAGTCCCATTTGACCCAGCTATTCCACTTCTAGGCATATTCCCAGAAGATCTGAAAACATCATACCACAGTGATATATGTGCACCCATGTTTATAGCAGCACAATTTGTAATAGCCAGATCTTGGAAACAACCTAAGTGCCCATCAACTGAGGAATGGATAAAAAAGATGTGGCATTTTTATACAATGGAGTACTACTCAGCTATAAAGAATTACCACATTGAGATATTTATAAATAAATGGACACAACTTGAGACCATACTCATAAGCGAAATAAACCAAACTCACATGTGTAAATACTGTATAGTCTCCCTAGTATGAGAGTTGGTAAGAGTATATAAGATTTTATGGTGATCATGATTCCCCCTTTCATGGCTTTGAAGTCTTTCAATGTTTTCATTCATCGGTTGGAATGGTTTTATTCTGTTTTATTTGACTTTATTATGTATGATGGTAGGAACAGCTGTTTTGAAGAAAAGAAAACATTATGGCAGCCATTGCTGATTTAATATCATCTTGCTTAGAAGTCTATTCTTCTATTATCATCGGTTCTATCATGTTGTGTCTTATTGAGATTTTAATATATGTGATAGTATAAACAATTTTTTTATTGAAAATGAGATATTATAGTAGTCATTGATCATTCTCTGTTATTTGGTTCAGAATGCCCTGTAATTCTTTCATTCTTTTGAATGGTTTTATACTATTTTGTTATGGTTTATATTATTGTATTTGAAACTACGCTCAACTATAGCAGAGAAAGAGATATTTTGATAGCTACTGTTAATGTCTGATTGTCTTATTGTAAAGTGCTGTGTTGCTTATGTTGTTCTGTTCTGATCTGCTTTGTTCTGCCCTCTTTTGTTTTGTTCTCTTTTAAAAAAAAATAAGTAAAATAAAATAAAATAAAATTGATCCCAGGAGCAGAAACCACATCAATCATCTAATTACACATCGGACATCACTCCTCACATGGCATCAGTGCTGGGGAACCTGCTGGTGAGTAGTGTAACCACAAAGCCAGATCCACCTGGGGTACTTAGGTGGCCTTCTTTTGAAATATAGTTCATTTTTGACAATTTAAGTATACTTATTATCTAGTCTTAAATTATCTATGTCTTTATAGTCTATGCATTTCCCTTGTGCTGGCAAAATTTGAGGGCTCAGTGGATCCTTAATATTTTTACCATGACAGAAGAAAAAAAGCAGAAACGATGATATGGCAATCAATCAAATTCCTTACCCCATGGAACCATTTATCATTATACTCATTCTAGAAGCTCCAGTTTGAGAATATCTTTTAAAACATAATGGCAGGGGGGTCAAGTTTCTGTCTCTTAGCACATACTCTGTTTTGTTATTAATACAACTATGTAACTTGATTTACCCCTCTCTTGAGTATCAGAAGGCTTATCACTATTTGTTTTCCTGTCTTCCTCTTTTGCTTAAATTTGATTTTTCTATTAACTTTATTTGGATCCACATTCAGAGTAGCAACTTTCTAATCAATTTTTGAAAGAGGTAAAATAAATTCAATAACTAAGCATCCATTTTGCAGTTTATTTCAGTGTTCAGGATGGAACTTGCTCTATCACTGAGCTGCACTCCCAGAGCCTCCATTTTGGAATTTTGTGCCAATAAATTCCAGTACCTTCTGTTCCAGTTTGCTTTTCTTTTTTCAGCAGTTTTACATTCATGATCTCATCTATCTTTTCTCACCCTGTAAGTAGGGCAGCCATTATCCCTATATTACACATAGGTGTCATATAAAAAGCAAAATCCCTCAGGGAGAAAAGGAAGAAAGATTAGCCCTTTAGGGACTGCGCTACAGGGCTTGAATGCTGGCTCTAGACTGGCTCTACCTGGGGCCTTTGGGTAAGTTACTCAACCTGCCAGGCCCTCAGTATCTGCAACAGTAAAATGGGGGGGGGGTGATAATAACAACTGTGGAGTGTAATTATGAGCACTGGGCAACTCGGTTTCACACTGGAGGCACACAG